>PVKA01000043.1:164692-316256 GCA_004027165.1 Ctenomys sociabilis
CTTCTTCTTCTTCTTCTTCTTCTTCTTCTTCTTCTTCTTCTTCTTCTTCTTCTTCTTCTTCTTCTTTTGTGGAACCAGGGATTGAACTCAGGCCCTTGCCTATTCTACTGAGCCATCTCCTTGGCCCCAAGGAAGGTTCTTAAACAGATAAATCACACAATCTGTGCTTGGGAATTCCCACATAAAGCATGAAGTAGCTTTGCACAAATGTTTATTACATAGATTCCTTCTGAATCAACCATTGGTTGAGAGAGAATTTACAAGTCCTTCTCTCATGTGTTCCACCAAGCCTCAGCCCCCCTGCCTTGACCCCCCATTGCCACAGTCCATCACTTGTCACCAGTGAGTCTGTCTGCACTCAATTGACACAAGTCCTGCAGGAACATATCCTGTCCTGTGCTGCACATTCCTCGCTCTGCCACGAGTCCTGTGACCTGCCAAGCTGCACCTGTTAGAGGTCTGAATTCTCAAGGTGACATGTCGCTGTATAACCTGCTATCACAGGATGTGATGGGGCTGATCTATGGAGTGTGCCTCGGGAGGAAGGCTCCTTTCGGGGGTTCCAGGACCTGTTATTAGAAGACCTTGCAGGATCACAGCTCTTGGTTTGGGGTATAAATAGCAAGAGGGGTAGCCTGGGCTTAATTTGGGTGGTGGGGTCTGGGGAAGTTTGTGCCTCTTTCCTTTCTTGCATGAGAGCCCTAAATTCATACCCCGGGCCTTCTTTTACAAATCTAGAAAAGCTTCATGTTCGATGCTTCATCAGGCTGAAGGGACAATGGACCTCCCTAAGCAGCCACTTCCCTCATACAGTAGCACCACCACATGAGTCTCGGTCCTTATTTAATAGTAAATGGCCACTATGAACAACTTGCTTGACACAAAGAATCACTGTGTGACACCTGACTTATTTAAAACTCATGCTCCAAAGTACCAGAAGAAATCCCCATTCCTTCCCCATCAGATCCTTTGCCATGGAGCAATGCAAGTGCCTGGGATCTTGTGACATCTGAGGGTCATCCCCTGGGAGGTCCTATCCAACTTTCTGAGGCATCTGATTTCCAGATAGATCCCTTCTATTTCTAAATCTTGGGAATCTTACATATCACTGACTTTTGTTTGACATTTTTCAGTTTTTATTTTCAAATTCAAGTAAGAAAGAACAAATTTTCATTTGACCCCAACTAACCACTGAAACTCAGATGCAATTTTTATCATTTCTTTTAGTATTTCTTTATTATTTCTTTTTTATTAATTTTATTGAGAAATAAATAGCAATGAGATAGCTTCAAAACCAATTAATAGGACAGTTTCAACAATTAATACAATGCATATTGTTGTCTTCATAGTGGTTACTCATAGTACATGATGAAGACATGATATCCTGTCTGAATGCTGTTAGTACAAATCTTTTTCCTCATTGAATTAAGAGAAAATAGCTGTATATCTATCCTAACTATTTTGTATATACAGATGCATAATGGTCCTTCCTTTGTAACCCCTTTTTTTGTTTAGTTTTGTTAGAGATGGGTATTCCATTGCCATTTAAATATTGTAGGTGAGTGAATTCAGCAAAATGATCCAATATAGTCCAGTAGTCCTTAATAGGAGTGGGTTATCCATAGGAGAGGCAATTTCAGGAGTTGTTGATTTGAGCCTTTCACAGCTCAGCATATTAATATGGTTTTACTTTTTATATCTTATTTTTATACTTTTCTGATGGATGGTTAAGTCCAAGATAAAGCAAGCCCTGTATAACAGGAAATGTAACTTCTGTATCTGATAAGATCTGTCAGGTCCCCTCGGGGTTTATCCTGTAACCCTGTGCCGCAGTTTGTAGATCCCTTGTCAGTGTCAGCCTTGTGGATGAGTCATGACCATTCCTTGACCAATTTGCTCTCTGTGGAAGCCTGAGAGAAGCTTTTCTCTCCATGTGACTCTCCTTAGGCACACTATACATCATTGATCGCATTCCTCTATGGCCCCATAATCTCCTGGATCAGAAAATTTGGGGCACTAATGAGTTACAGGATTTTACATTACAAATTCTCCTATGTCCTGAGTCTTCACTGACCTTCAAAGACTAGGGTCAAAATGTTGGCTGACCTTGCAGCCCTTCCTTTTCTCCAATTTTTGATCTGAAAACTTAGGTTGTTAACCCTCCAGAAGAGAAGCTTATTATTACCCTACAAAATATGCAGTTGGGTTTAACTGCAGTATCTGTCTGAATATCAAACATCTTAGGCATAACATGAACAGGTATTTTTCCATCAAGTATTGATATGTTAAACTTTTAAGTCCTACAGAAAATGGAGAAAAAAAATTAAAAATAAAAAAATATTTCAAAAATGTGGACAATTACCTATTTTTACACAGAAATTCAGAAATCTAACCATATACAGCATTGTACCCGGACAGTCCTGTGACATTTTTTTCTTGTCTCTTTTTTTAAATTTATTATCCCTTTTGTAAACAAACATTTACTTGAGAGACAATACGGTAATAATTGCTATGTCATGACAAGTAATATGTATTCAGAAGACCACAATGATAGGCATTCCAAGCATGACCCTTCTATTACACATTGCTATCTTCAGTGCAGTTGCTTAGTTCACAGGTATCAGCATATATAGTTAGTCAGCATATATAGTTAGCTAATTAACTGCTAGTTTCAAAAACCTGCTGATGTTTCTCAGGATCATTGCCTTACCCATTTAGTGCATATAAATGTATGGCTTTGCCCCTGTAATGTTTCCCAGGTTTTCTCCTTGCCCTCTCCTTGTTGTCCAATCCTCAAGTTCTTGCTTTCCTTTTCATTACGTTATACCTTTCTATTTGTATTTATTCTTTCGAGTTCTTATAATAGGAAGACTATACATTATTTATACATGTGTGTCTGGTTCATTTCACTTATGAGTATATGTTCAAGTGGCATCCACTTAAATAGGAGATTTTTGAGTTTATCATTCTTTATAGCTGAATAATACTCATTGTATAGAAATACCACATCTTTTTCATCCATTCCTCAGGTGACAGGTATCTTGGTTGTTTCCAAGATGTGGCTATCACAAATTGTGCTGCTATGAACATAGGTACACATATATTTCTATAATATGATGTTTTCAGTTCCTCTGGGAAAATTCCCAGTAGGGGTATAGTGGCTTGAATGGGATTTACAGTCCTAGGTTTTCAAGGGGTCTCCACACTGATTTCCATAATGGTTGCACCAGTCTATGTTTCCACCAGCAGGGAAGGGTCCCTTTTTTCCCCACAGTCTCTTCAACATTTGTTGTTAGTTGATTTGTTTTTGTTAGCCATTCTTTGTGGGGTGAGATGGTATCTCAGTGTTGTTTTAATTTGCATTTCAGGGATAGCTAGTGATGTGGATCATTTTTTCATATATTTATTTGCTTCTTTAATTTCATCTTCTGAGAAATGTGTGTTCATCTCAGATGCCCATTTCTGGATTGGGTCTTTAAATTTTGGGACCCTAATTTTTTTAATTCTTTATAAATTCTAGGGAGCAGACATTTGTCTGAGCGCTTATTAGTCAAGATTTTTTTTTGAAATTTGTGGGTTGTCTTTTCACTTTGTTGGTAATTTCTTTTGTTGTGAAAAAACTTCCCAATAAAGTGGAGGTTCCAGTTGTTAATTCTTTCAAGTATTACCTGTATGATTTGATTTTTGTTCATGAACTCTTTGCCTACCCCTATGTCTTTATCATTTATTTAGTATTTCTCAAACAAGTAGTTAGCAGGGCTGTTCATATTTTCACTCCTGCAGATTAGGCTTGGCAGTATGGCTTCCTTTGATCACAAAAAGGCATTATTTCTCTAACAGAGACTTGGAGAGCCAGTGTACTCTGGATGTCCCTCATTGCTGGGGTCCTTCTGGAGCCACGTCACAAAGGACAGGCTGATCTGAGAATAACACATGATGCAGATATCCCTGAGCTCTGAGCTGGCACCAGGGAATGCACGTCACTGAGTACAGGAGGCTGGACTGGATGATTTGAGATCAGAGGCCAGCCAGCCCCAGAATGCCTGCACACCTGCCCAGTGGCCTACAGACCTAAAGAGAATAATAAAAAGAGAAGGTCTTACATTTGGGAGACATCTGTTACACGACAAAGACTATGTGATACTTCCTTTGGTAATATCTATCACCCTTGGGACTATTCTCTGTTCTTCATTACTTCAGTGTCTCTTTCGCCTCAGGGCATCTGTTTGGCAGAAAGCCAAATGGATTCACCTAGTGTGTTTAGCTGTGTATTAATCAGACTAAAATCTATGTTCAGGTTCTTCCCTTGGAGACCTTAAGGTGCCCACACCTCTCTATTGTGTGGCAGCAAAGGCATCATCTCTGTAATTCAGGAAAAGAATGTTAGAGCAGATTTCTTCTCCACCTGCTCCTTGTCCAGCCAAACCTTGGCACCAGCAGTGGCTCAGCCAGTGTCAGGGGAGCCCAGATGCTGCATGGTCCCTAACTGCCAAGTGCACCCCCAGGTCTGTGCTGATGAGAACACTTTAGAGAAGCAGAACGCCCACAATGGGTGTGAGCATGTCACAAAGGACCATGAAACATACATATGCATCCTATACATGTATATGTACATACACTGATATATGTGAGTAGGTACATACACATACACATCTGCATATATATGGAGAGACTCTTTAAGAGTTGGCTCACAAAAGTGGACAAGGGGCAAGTCCAACATCTGCAGGATGAACTGGAATCCAGAGAGGTGATGTTGCTGCTGGAGGCCAAAGGCAGTCAGGATTTCTTCTTTCTGGGGAGTTCATTCTTTTCTTTATCAAGGGCACCAATTTATCAGGTGAGGTCCACTTGCACAGTGGAGGGCAATGTGCAGTACACAGAGTCCACTGTTTCAGTGTTGATCACACCTACACTGACCTCTAACATCAACCCTAAAATGGACGCGACCTGTGGTCCGTCCTGAAAAGTCCCTGCTGTTCCTGAGTGCCAATGCTGTCTTGCAGCAAGTAGCCTGCTGCAGTGGGCAGCAAAGGATGCAGTCTTCATGTGTATGTTTTGTTCACAACAAATAGCTCACACAAAATGCTCTCCCTCTTCACTGACTCATGCTGGATGGATGCGGGTGAGTCACAGAAGCCATCCAAGTCTGTAACAATTGAGGGATGTCCTAAGCAAAGTCATTCTTTTGATGTGTGTGTGTGTGTGTGTGTGTGTGTGTGTGTGTGTGTGTTTGTGCGCATGTGTTGGGGGATTTGTGTGCATGAAAGGATAGGCAGCCAAGCTTCTTTGTTAAGTACAGGTGGCATAAGAGTGACATGACCCCAGAGGGGCAAATGTGTTAGAGAAAAAGACTGCTTTTACCCTGCTTTGTTTAGCAGCTTTGAAGTCTCCTTAGCTATGCAAAGAGTTTCTGAAGCAGAAGGAGGACCGACCCGGGGTGAAAGCAGAAGCCAGACACATAGGCATGGCCAGTCACAGATATGCAGCACTCAAGAATATTAGCATAAATAGAAATTCATCATGAGAAATAATTACATCCTCCATTTGTTGCCCACCCTCTAATTCTCCTGGGCATTGAAAAATAATGGGAAGGTTAACACATTTCTCACATTTCTAAGCACATTATTATTTCTTGCTTACACAAAATTACATAAAAGCAATCATTTGGAATCTCTAAGTAGACGACATACACTAGATGCAGATAAAATCTTAACCAAAATAGAAAAGCAATCTGGTATCACTGACAATATTGCCACAAAAATATTATATCCTTTGAAGGGAATGCAATAACAACATGTTTAGCAGCTAAATGGAGTCATTTGCATACTGTGAAGTAAAAAATTACAATAATCTCATTTTTTGCCACCTAACAGGATTTCCTGGGCCTAGATTGCTGGAAGCATAGTCTGATCAATCCTTTTTTCCCACCCTGCTCCTCCCTGCAGACCGTTTTTCTCCACCATTTCTTTTCTCTCTTCCTGCTCTACCTTCACTTTCATTACTCTCTTCTCTTTCACACTTCTTTTATTTATTTATTTTGATCAATTTTATAGTTACTTGACTCCAACTGCCTATTTGCCTACCCTGAGAGTAGGGGATCATGTGTCTTGGGCTTACTTTTACCGAGCCTTCTTTTCGCTTTGCTGTCACTGTTACCTTCCTGACTACCTCTTCCGAGGCCAAGAGAATTGGTAGACTGGGTTTGCAAGTGCAAACCAACATCCACCAAATTCTAGAAAATGAGGGTAGTGTGTTTATTGATACCATGCACACAGACTTTGGTTATTATTTCCTCTTATGTTGCCTAAATTGTTTGCCTAACTCTTTTCAACCATGAGGAGCAGAATGGCATACGTAGTTAATGCGACATTAAATTACCCAGGTTCAAGCCGGGCGTGGTGGCGCAGGCCTGTAATCCCAGCACTCGGGAGGCTGAGGCAGGAGGATTGTTGTGAGTTCGAGACCAGCCTGAGCTACAAAGTGAGCTTAAGGCCAGCCTGAGCTGCATAGTGAGACCCTGCCTCAAAAAAAGACAAAAAAAAAAAAAAAAAAAAAAAAAAAATTACCCAGGTTCACCTTCTGGCTCTTAGTAGTTTGAGAGCACAAAACTTGCCTAAGAAATATCACGAACTCCAGCCCAGCCTGTGCCACTCAGTGACTTTGCAAGTCTCCATCTCAAAATAAGAAATCAAGAGGAGCTAGAGGGGTAGCTCAATGCAAAAGCAAGCAAACAAAGCTTGCTGAGTTTTCTGGTCTTTACTTTCCCTTTCTATGAAGCAGGAATAAACGAGTCTCAGTCATAGTGCTTCAGGGAGGGTGAGGCAGGGTGCCACGCTGAGGGCTCTTCACAGCCTTCTGCTTCTGTAGCTAAGGACAAGAAGGAGCATGACAGGTAGAACCACTGCAGTGGGAAGAAAACAAAAACAAGGAAACCCCATTCATTAACCTCCAAATGCTCCCCACTTTAATGCTGACCATTTACAGTTTTTATTCTTTAATAATTTTAGTGTGAAACAAATAGCAATGAGACAGTTTCAAAACCGATTAGTAGGACAGTTTTAATAATTAATATACATTGCATATTGTTGTCTTCATAGCTATCCATAGCACAAGATGCAGACATGATATCCTGTCCAAACACCATTAGCAAAAATCTTTCTTCTCATTGAACTAAGAGAAAGCAGCCGCATATCCATCTTAAGTATTTTGTACATACAGATACAAAATGCTCCTTCCTCTGCATCCCCCTTCTTTGTTTAGTTTTGTCAGAGATGGGTATCCCCTGCCATTCAAATATTGTACGTGCATGAATTCGGCAAAACAATCCAATGTAGTGCCGTGGCCTGTGATAGCAGTGGGTCATCCCTAGGACTGGCGAGGTCGGTTTTCTGAAGCTGCTCCTATCCTGGACATTCGGGGGCTTCTCAGCAGGGGGTACCTTGCTTTCCATCTGAGGGCTCCACCTTTGCTCCTGCCACTCGCTGTTGCCCCAGGTCCTCTGTGTGCTTTTGTACAAGTCGATCTTTGTATTTCTGGGACCATGTCGCAGGCATACAGCAAATATTTGATAAATCGGTGAACAATAATGCTGTGAAACATGCAAAAAGGCTTTAATGATTAAATCATGTTAAGATGATTATTAACACAGTATTTTTAATGTTAAGGATAAAGGAATAGATACAGTAACCTTGGCTTTTAATTAGCAAATGCCTGAACATCACTGGGGAAAGAGGCACTGCCACAGCAGTGTACGTCTCTCACCCTTTTATGTCCTCGTAGAAGTTCCATGAGGCTTTCCTGGGGAGAGATTTGTTTTGACAGAATATGTGACCCTCTTGCCCACAACAGTTACATGCAAAGATGTTTGAGGGGTCCACCCAGATGCCCCTCAATTTCTTATCTACTACTGGCTAGTGTTTGAAATTTCCTTCTGACAAAGGATTTCTTCCTTTCAGTCGGAATCTTTGATCAAGAGTAAGTGACAGTCTGCACCAGCAGGGACAAGGTAGGGGAAAGGTGATTTTAAGGGGGCAAAGCTTTAAAGAAAGCACTCCAGTTTGTAGTTAAGTAAGTAAGGAGAATAGAGGATCAATGATTAAATGTACTTACAGAAGCAAAAAATTGTGTAAAATTGTCACCAATATCATTGCTCCCCTTTGTGTGCTTTCCTCTTGTTTTTTTTTTTTTACCTCCACATTCTTACAAAAAATAGTATATAATTAAGATTTGCAGCTGTTGTTTTCAAGTAGAGGGTGGTTGTTGAGTAAATAAGCATTCAGAAAAATGTGTGTATCTAGTTCTTATTTTTTTGTTCTCTTTTTTTACATGTACTTATTGAAAAACTAGGAAAACATCATCTCTATAATTGGTTCACCAGAAAGTAAAGTGGTTTTATTTAAGGTACATCTCATTGTAATAGTTTCCTTTTCTTCAGCCTGATATATCAAAGCACATGGTGTTATGTATCTTTCTAATGAATACAAAACACAAATTCCACAAAATTCAGTTTTTGAAGAATGTCTAACACCAACTCATTTGCATATGACTTAAGAAAGTAGTCATTTCATAGAATGTGTACAAAATGAAGGCAGGAATTTCCATTAGTACCTTCTCTTGATGGTACTTTTTTGTGTCCAGACAAGTTTATGATACTCAACAGGTAGTCATTAAACAGATCTTAGATGCACCAATGAATGCTTTAGAGGGGTGGCCTTAGGGTGTAGTTTCATGTTGCGTATGCCATTGGTGTGGGCATGTGTACAGGGCCAGACCTTTAGTTTTAAGTCCCCTTTGTGACATTTTCCCAGCTATGGGACCTAGCACAAGTTCCATGAGCTCTCTGGAATTTGCTGTTTTGCTTGATGAAAGGCTTTCAGGCTAAGTTATAAACTCCATGAAGTTACAACCTGGGCCTGAGCTGTTTCCTGCCAATCACAGTCTCGAAGATTGCCTGGAATATGGGCAGAGATAGAAGAAGCTGCCTGATGAGCAAGCAGGTCTTCTTCTTCATCCTCGTGGTCCTGTCACTCTGTGAGGATGAAAGAAGGCCTGAAGGTCCAAAGGACCTTTGATCAGACCACCCTTCCCTTAGATAAGAATGACAAACAAGGAGAAAATATTCAAGAAACAAATACTTAAAGACCCTAGAGTGAAAACAAGTCAGAAACTGAGAGAACCTGTTAACATACTTTCACTGTAAAAAAAGAAAGAAAACCATGCCAAAGGAACTTTTATTTCCAGTTTGAAAGAAAATAATGTAAGTATTTGATTCATAACTCCAGGAAGAAATGAGGAACACCAGAAATAGTATTTATGTTGGTAAGAAAAGAAAAAATGTTCTTCTATTCATATTTTTAAAAGCCATGTGTATTCACTATAAAATGTCCAAAAAAGAACAGAAAATATTTCCAAACAGAGAGGACACAATTGGAACACAAAAGCAAGATTATTGATCTAAGTTCATACATATAAATAAATAATTACACTAAGTACATGAGTTAGCCACTGCTAATAAAAGGCAGAGACAGCCTTGCTGAACACAAAACAATACTCACTCTTGCTGTCTTAAAGTGACTGTATAAATCGCACCCACATACATGTTGTGGGAAGGAGGTTGGAGCAAAGAGTCCCGTCGCAGCTCTCCTGAAGCCTACAGCGTTATGGAGGAAGAAACATGGATGACACAGTCCTTCAGAGAGAGACAAGGGCGCAGCCAAGGTGAGGGCTTCCAAGGGCAGGCCTCAGCAGCTTGTACAGGAGGGGAGAGGGCTGGGAGCAGCCAGTGTGGTCATAAGAGGAACAGCAGCCCTGTGGGCCGACTCAGGGTCTGCCTCCTGAATGCACTGGGAAGCCACCAAGAATTTCAGCAACTGAGAGGCTGGAGCCAAATGGCTTTTGCCCTGGAAAGGCTGCTAGGCTACCGCACTGAGGAGGATCTGGTGGGAGCCTGTTGCTTAGCTGCGTTTTCCCCACCTGCTGCCTCCTCTCAGATCACCATGAAGTGAGTGGCCTAAAATAGCACAGGTTCTATCGATTAGATTTGTGAGCAGTGGGGTGCGGTTCCCCTCTTAGGGTCCCTCCAGCCTAAAATTGCTAACCAAGCTGCATTCCCTTTGGGAGCCCAGGTCTTCCTCCTTGCTCAGGAGCTGGCTCTGGGACCAGGCTCCCTGCCTTCTGTAAAGTGTCTGTCAGGTTCTTCCTCAGTTTCAAGAGCCTTCCCTCAGGTCCCAGCCACACTGCCTTTAAAAGAGAGCAGCTGAGATGCTCTGGTTTCTCTTCAGATCGTATAAATCTTTCACCTTTTACTAAAAGAGAGCAGCTGACATCCTCAAAGCTGACCGGTGACTCTCTATCTGTCACCTGCAAAGGACTCTGGGCAATGTGATGTCTTCCTGAGTCCTTCCGAGCAGAAGGATGTGAGTTTAGGGATCTGCTGCTTGAGATTCACTTGCTGGAAATTCCAGGTCCTGCTCCTGCCCTCCAAGGCCCATGTCTGTCTCTGAGGTGAGGCCATGGGCAGCTCCTTCGACCTTGTGTTTCATTCAGTAGCCCTTTGGCCTTTTCCTGACATGCTCTTTCCTGGGGGTGCCCTTTGTTTCTTTCCCTGCAGAGTTAGGTGTGCCCTACTGGTTTTGTTGGACTAAGGCAGCAGCCCTCTGCTTTCAATAGTCTATTCGGAATAACTGGCTACTTCATACTTGGGAAAAGTTCACCCTTTGTTTTGTAAGCATCCACTTCTAACTGAACTTAACTGGATTTAAAATCCTTGCTTACAGTTTTTTAAAATGTAATACTGTATCCAGAATTGGAGAACTTGAAAAAATAAATGGCTGCTTTCTCTTTTCAGTCTTATTTCAACGTGGGTTTCCCTAAGCCAGCTCCTCTATGGGGCCTGTGAACTCCAGGGGCTCTGAGCTTCCTCCAAGCAAGCATTCCTGCCACAGTCTTCCTGGAATTCTCTCTATGGGAAGCTTCTGGCTGCTATTCCTTTGCCGTCTAGGGACAGGAGGGAAATGGTGGGGGGAGGTGATTGGCTGGCGGGCTCTCCACCCTCGCCTCCTTGGACTTGTTTGCTCATTTTCCATCTCATCTATTATTGATTGTTGCTTATTTTCTTAACTTCCATGCATTTTACAAATCAAATAAACACCTCTGTCCTTGGCAGGGAGGAAGGGTGGTGGCTGCTAGCAAAATGGCCACACACAGTATGGCCATGATGCAGCCCCTGTGCCCTCGGGTGCCTTTGGAACTTGATTTTGGGAGAGAATGGGAGGAAGGGAGAAGAGGCGCTAGGAGGCTTCGGCACCAGGAGGAGCCGCGGGCCGAGCGCGGGCAGAGGTGGGTGGAGGGGCCGCCAGGTCACAGCTTTCCCGGCCAGCCCCGGGTTGGTAGCTCTCCTGGGAACCCTCAATTTGTAAGCTCTTTTGTTCAACAAGAGGAGAAAGAGCTGGCAGCCTGCCTTCCGTGGGTCTGGGAGAACTGGAAATAAGGTTCCTTTTTCCCTCTAAGTGAGAAAGGAACAAAGGGAACAAAGTCCCAGACAGTAACCTCCTGGACGTTCCGGCCAGCCACGTCAGGGAGCTTTCAGTGATGCCCGCCGCTTCATCTTGCACTGCCCTGCGGCCTTCTAAGCAGACAGGGTGACCTGACACAGCACACTGACCTCAACACCTCCTCAGAGCACAGTGAGTGACCCTGTGGACCACTTGGCTCTTCTCGGTGGGCTGTGAACCTCGGCATGGCGGCTGGAACTGGTCTATGAGTGCTGCCGGAAGCTGCGGGGACACTTCCGCCTTGCATTGTCACTCATTTGGGAAGGCTGGGAGCCCCAGAGCTGCCTCTTCCGGGTGGTGCCGTCGCCTTGGCTTTCCTACCAGTACCTGGAGACTTCCTTCCTGGGGCTGACTGCCAAGTGGCCCGCTGGCCTGCCTGGTGCCACATGGTGGCAAACACAGGATGTTATTTTTATTTCTCAGAGGACCAGGGTCACCCTGCACGGCCAGGACCAGGAGCGTGGGAGAGAAGCAAGGCCTCCCCTTAGGCGGGGTGCGCTCGCAGGGGCCAGGGAAGAGCTGGGTCTGCGGCCCTGGGCTCCAACTAGCACCAAGAGGAGCCAGGAGGGAAGCACCCTGGGAGACTGCTGGTCCTCCCCAGGCCAAGGGACGCATCCTGCTGGCTCCGCCACCTCAGGCCCATCCTGCTCCAGGCCCAAGGCCACCAAAGTCCCAACATTCTCAAAGAGCAAACCCATAAAGTGCTCCTTGGCAGCCAGCTGAACTAGAGATAAAATCCCCTGGGAGTGATTTTTAAGACAAATGCTGGAACAGAATTTCAAAACAAAAGGTCACACACACACAAAAAAAAAAGTTTCTCAAGTAGCAGGATGGAGGGAGAAGCTGTAGGGCCTGGCCTCTGGTCCGCTAAGGTTTTTGGTCATTGTGACCAGGACTTGGGTTTGACCCTGTTTGAACATCCTTGGATTCGGGAAGCAGGTCAGGAGGTGCTAGCTTAGGGGTCAAAGGCCATCCCACCTCTGGACCTTGCAAAGCCAGTGCACCTTTGTGAGCCCAGGCCGTGCCGAGCTAAGGGCCTGATGGGGAGAGACGACTGGACCTGCCTCATGGGGCTTAGAGTCTGTGCAGGGTGGACAGCAATGAAGCAAGCAGTGCTGGTCCCAGTAACTAGAGCCTGTCATCACAGCTCCTGGGAGGCAGGGGCAGGAGGATCACTGGGAACAGTTTGAATCCAGCCTGAATAACTTCATGACTTAGCAAGACTATCTCAAAACAAAAAATTGGAGGGTGGAGGTGGGGCGCTTGGGATGTAGGTCAGTATAAGGGCCCTGAATTCAATCCTCAGTATTGCAAAACACAAAACAACAGAAAGCCAAGACAGATTACAGAGAAAAGCCCAAAGAGGGCCGGTTGTGCGCCCATCTGGGGAGGGAACGCTGCACCCGCCTGGGCCATCGGGAGCCCGCAGTCAGCATCTGAGAGACAGCAACTCGGAGGTGCACAGGCCAGCTGGCAGCAGGCTCAGCCCAAGCGGGCTCTGCCTCCCCGCTCCAGCACAGCACTGGGCATCAGTGCATCTCTGTCAAGGCTGTGGTTGCCACAGTGGGACCTCCTGCAGCGCTGCAGCTGCCCAGACGAGCTCCTCCTGGACAAATTCCCTTGCTCTTTCTTCTCACCACTTCATCATCTCTTGTGACCACAGCACCTACTGCCCACAGCCTCAGCACCTGGTGTCCTTCTGAGGCTCCCTGACCACAAGGGAGAGGGGGTATCTGCATGATCATGCACACACGTGTGTGTGTGTTCCCAGGTTTGCTTGGTGTCCTGAGCATATGCTAATGACAGCATATCTTTGGCACACTGCCCTCTCAACAACCGTGGACTCCTTAACTTTGGCTCTGGTTCTGTTTGGAGCTGAGCACACCTAAGCAAGCAGGGCTGAATATTTTACTTTCCTCCATTAAGGGTTTCTTCTGGCGGCTTCTCTAGACCCTGGCAATACTGGCCTTCTAAGACTAATCCACCTTCCAGGCAGAAGGACCCCCACCCACTGCAGCAAGGCCCGCCTCTCCTTCAAACTTGCCCCATGCATTGATCCTGGATCCTCTAGAGATGAACTGCAGGCGGGCCCTCCTCAGTGGCTCATAGTGCAGGCCAGGGTGAGCTGTTCTCCAGCATAAATGACCCCACCACCTCCACTGTCTGTTCCTCAGTGGAGCAGAGGAGGCCCATGAGGAGCAGAGACAACGCAGGAAGCACAGCCTGACTGGGAGGCCACCATCCAGGCTATGCAGCCCCCATCTAAGGCCTGTATTTCAAGGACACACAGCCTGGCCCTTGACAACCATCATCACAGCCACAGGGGACACGTACTTGTCATCCTTCAGCTCTGATCCATGGCTTGGCAGGTGTCATTTTTATCATTCTTTTAAGAGTGGTATTCAGTGGGCATCACAATTTTACAGTCGAGGGAACCAATGCTAGAACAGAAATTTCCTTTCAGCACAAAGGAAACCTGAACTCAGTCCCATATCTGGTCAATTTAAGTAATAATTCTCCATTCCCTATTGAATTGGAGTGACCCTCCTCCCCCAGATGCTATATGTTAAGCAAATATAACTTGGGTGGGGAGGTGTCAATACTTAGAGCTCAGTACAAGGGAAAGAGCTCCAGGTGAGCCCAGAGAGCACCTCCTTAGGGCTGGTACTCCACCCGCATGGCTCACCCGGTGCTCATGATGTCCCTGCACAGGGGACATCACCATCCCAGTGGGAAAGAGAAGAAAGCCAGGCTGATACGGTTCGATGACCCAGCATGCTGAGGGAGACAGCTCCTACTTTGGAGGGTCCAGCACCAAAGCTGTTGACCACAATACGTGCTGATGCTGAAGCTACTTTAGACGCTACCCTCCAGTAGGGTTCAGTTCTCCCAGCTGGCAACGTGGGGCGAAGATGCAAAAGAAAGACAAAGAAAGAATGTCCTGCAGCTGAGGAACTCTGAGATGATCCAATGTTCTTTGTGGAACAGAAGACCATGAGTCCAAAAGCTCGAGAGTTTTATTGGTATCAGTTAGGGAGGTGGCTGGGGGTTGTGGCAGAGGGTCAGGGAAAAGAAACTTGGAAGGCATTGGCTGTAATGAGAAACAGCAATTTCTCACCAGGTAAAAAAGCTCTCCAATTAACAATGTAACAGATAGTTTGATGTATGCAAGGCTGGACATTTTCTGCCTGGAAGGTATCATCCTTATTGAGTGTCATGGCCTCTGCTGAGATGTTGTCTTGTGTCTTAGCCCTAGAATCTCACTGGCTCCTGCCCGAGCCCCACGCCAGCCATCAACAGAGGGGGCAGTTCTCCCCCAAGGGCTGTAATGAGACAGGACGCATTGGCTTCTTGGCTAGACTCATTCGTGTTATTTTAGCCAATTCAGCGAGCATCTGTTTCAATATGGCCAGCTCTGCGTACCTCAGTGAATGGGGTTGAAGGAGAGGTTAGGGAAAGATCGAGGCAGGGGGCTTCTTTCTCTGGAGAGCACTGCTTGCCAGTGTCCCACAGGATGCCATGTGGGACCCAAGTCATATTTTGTCACCATGAGCTACATGCCACCCATACATGTAATCTGGTAAGAGTTGCTAAACCTTCAAAGCCACACACATAGAACAAGCCTAACGTAAGTGGGCAGGGCCACAACAAATAGAAGGACCCAGAGCAGTGGTATTTCTCAACCTTAGCATCCTCCCCCCCCCAAAAAAAAAGGCTCTCTGTGAATCTGGGGAGCTGTCAGTTTACCCTGAGTGACGTATACAAGAAAGCATACTGGACAGCAGATAGAAGATCTCAGAGTTAAACCTCTGACATTGACTAAATGCCTGAATAAGGATAAGTGATGTCACTTTGCCAAACCAATGTCATCTTGGATAAAAATTGACTAAATAATATTAAGTCATGCTTTTAACTATAGTATATGCTTTCATAATGATGATATTTACTTTGACTGCCTCTCAGAATATTACAAAGAACAGGTGGCATCATGTTGGTAACAATATTTTCTTTTTTTTTTTTTGTCTTTTTGAGAAAGTGTCTCACTATGCAGTTCAGGGTGACCTTGAACTCACTTTGTAGCTCAGGTTGCTCTCCAACTCACAGCAATCCTCCTGCCTCAGCCTCCCATGTTCTAGGATTACAGGCATGTGCCACCATGCCTGGCTGGTGAAAATATTTTCAAAGGGTTGAACTTGGTGTGTACACCTGTAATCTCAGAATGCTAAGAGGTTGAGGAAGGAGGACTACAAATTTGAAACCACCCTGGGGAACTTTATCTAGACTGTCTCAAAAAGGAGGGGATGCGGTGCATTAGCTTAATGTGAAGGCCCTGGATTCAATCACCGGCATCGCATATAGGCTCTTGAGGAGAAGGTCGTGTCTGACTCTGTTCCATCCAGGTCCTTCATATATCTGCCCCCACAGAGACATGTGGCAGGCTGGGACATGGGTATGAGCTCAGTTTTGAAGGGCAGGAGTTGACATCAGAAAGCAACATTTGAAAGGCTTTCCAGATTTCCCAAAGTACCCCCATGGGACTAATGTGAAGTGACACAAGTCATGGGCGGGTCCGGCGGGTGCAGAAGCTCTGCTTGGGGAGGACACGGAGCCTTGCACACTCAGAGCAGTCAGGGCATGGCCACAGGAGCCAAGCAGCAGGGACACCCCAGCATGCTTGTGCTGGGGTCACGGTGTGTGTGGGGTCACCCTCGAGCTCTCCAGGGCATTTGCAGGGAGTGGGGACCAGGCCATCACACCAGTCAGTGTTCTCACTGGCCCTGTAGCACTGCCAAGCTAAGGGG
The DNA here is from genome assembly GCA_004027165.1 of Ctenomys sociabilis. Lineage (NCBI taxonomy): Eukaryota > Metazoa > Chordata > Mammalia > Rodentia > Ctenomyidae > Ctenomys > Ctenomys sociabilis. The sequence goes on from PVKA01000043.1 coordinate 181,047, forward strand.
CATCATTCTGATTTTCATTCATTATGTTTTTAAAGTGAGACCCCATAAATATCCCATGCTTCCTTGCTCCCAGCTGCCCTGTGCCCACATAAGTTTGTCCCCAAGCCCAGCACCTGCCTACTGAGCAGAGGGGATCCTGCCAATTCAGCCCCTTCAGGGATCCCAGCAAGGGGACCTGGAGTAGCCCCACTTATTTCTGTTCCCTGACTCTATTCTAGTACAAGGTTTTCTGTCCTCCTTGATTTTGTCCTACCGCATGGTACCTTGAGGAGTCAGGGCCTGTGTGGACTGCCTCCGAGCAAGGAGGAAGCTAAGAAGTAGATGTGACAGGAGGAAGTTTCCTCTCTATCAGCAGTTTTTTTCTGTTTATTTTTGTTTATAAGAGGCAGCCACAGAAAAACTGCACACAGCAATGGTTGTGCAAGCTGCTGCTTGGCATCTAGATGGTTACCTCTCAAGGTGACCGAGAAAAACACTCAGGAAGATCCAAGGACCTTGGATCCCATCTTGTCCTCATGATTGTTTTTCCTTGTGACTGACACAGTCAAATTACCCTTTTAGCTAAATGAAACAGAATGTCAATATGTTTCATTGACCACCTTGGACCTACCTACAAGAGAGTCAGAGGAAGAGGCACTTGCACTCAAACTGCAGTGGAAGCCACAGCAATACACTATTTAAAGCTCCCTGTTGAAGTATTTCTAAAATACTTATTTGTAAGTTCCAGAAAAAGGGGAGGGCATGCCCTTTTAAGGAACTTACTCTTCTGAAAGCATAGTATCCTAGTTAATTACAAGATTTGGTGCCATGCTGTTCCAGTAAGATGTTATTCTCTTTGAATGCTTGGGCAGCTTAAGCATGTTGCTGCTCGGTGTTGCTGTGACTCAGTACCCTATGTTGTAAAATGAAATACCAGGACCTGCCTCTCAGGGCTACTGGGAGGGTCACATGTGAAGGGCACAATGCTGCATCTGCCATGCCAACTGCTCCATCAGGCTACTGTATTTACGGATGATTACTAGGAGAGGAAAAGCCCCTCTGAAATTGTATTCAGAAAGGTCTTCGCAGCACACTACTGAAAGGATTTATCATGAGACACTTGGCTTTTATTGCCCCCAAAGTTCCAGACAGAGGAGAGATCCAGGAAAAAAAGACACAAGTGGCCACATAGTGCAAGGTCCTCTCCAGGTCAGCAGAAGCCAAGAAGCCATGAACCTAGGCTGCCAGGCCCAGGGTTCCACAAGAAATAGGGCACGTGGGGTTGTACCAGAAGTTCATGCACTTAGGACTTCAGGGTCAACTCATGGATATGACGCAGGCCACAAGAATGTAGACCTTTTGCTGGACGAAGCCAGTAGATCCCTGGCAGGGTAGTGATTTATCTAAATTCGGCAGCGAAGGTGGCCTAGCATGGGCCAGGTATGATCAAGAATGGGCAGAATGTCAGAGACTAAGAGCCGGTACACTCACTGCACTGCTGTCTGGGCTGGAGCCATGGCTCTCCTCTAGAGCTGAGACCACCCAGCAGTGTGTCACTAGGACAGAGTGAGGCAGCATTGCCCCACACTGTGCCACAACAGTGAGTTTTCTGTCACAGGCAAGTACTGGGGCAGTCTGCTTGTGTAAAGCTTCATTCTGGCTCATGGTGCTGGGCACCTCAGGCCAGGACTGCGGGCCCTGCTGCTGTGATGATGCAAGAACACAGTGGGGCCAAGTGTTTTCCCCACGGTTGGGATGTGAAGGAGACAGAGAAGAGACCGGGGTGTCATGGACTCCTCAAGAGCACACCCCAGTGGGATCAGAAGTCCTCCGTAGGCCCCATCTTCTAAAGACTCTACCCCCTGCTAACAGTGCCATGGTGGGGACCAGGCATTTAGCAGTCAGGCCTTTGGGGCTGGGCCCATCCAAGCTGCAACATCTTTCTGCCCCCACAAGGAAAGTTGCCTGCATGTTGATGAGAGCAAGAGTCAAAAATAAGTCCTTCAGGGAGAAAATGTCCTTTAGATACATGCAGCCCAATCATATTGCATCTGTGATCTCTAAACCCTCAAGTCATGAATCTGTTAAAAATGCTTTTAGACTATGAACCTTTTGGCATCTGTTATGGCTTATATCTAGCTGTCCCCCCAAAGTTTTGTGCATTCACAGGTGGTCTCTGAGAGATGACTAGGTCATGAGGCTGTGACACTCATCAGTGGTCTGGTCCACAGATGAATTTATAGCTATATGTGACATTAGGGGGCATAGCATGGTCAGAGGAGGCGGTCACTGGGGGCGTGGCCTGCAAGGGTCTGTCTTCTTCCTTCCTTCCTCAGTATCCCTGTTTCCTGAATGCCACACCATGAATAATTCTCCTCTGCTTGTCTCTCTGCCAAGCCACCCTCCCTTGGAGGCCAGCTGACAGTGGATTGAAACCTCTATAAACTGTGAGCTAAAAACACCTTCCCTTCTTCACATTGGGGGTGCTGGGCACTGTGTCTTAGGGGTGAGAGAGTGACTTCAGCAGACCTCCAACAGAGCAAGTACAAACACCACTTGATGGCACCATCTTTCAAATGCTCCAAAGACTCCAATATCGTTTTCCACAAAATTATGCAACTTATAATAATGAATAATCATGCACCATTAGCGAGGCCCAGCAGAGACAAGTGCATGAAAGGCTTCGAAATCGTTCAGATTATACACAATCTAACACAATGCAAGACAAGGATTGAGATGTATTAGAAACAGGAAAAATGCTTAAAGACTTAACTGTTCATTTATGTATTTTATTAGCACATATTTACAGCATGCAATGTTTCCACACCTTATGTGGAGTTGGTACAGGTACAACTTCAATGTACAGAAACAAAATATAAATGATCTTATAATTTATACCATAAATATATTGTTCAAAATGAAGAACAAAAAAAAAAGTTGAACAGCTTTCCATACACAGCTGCTTGCAGTGAAAATTCTATAAGCTCCTATAATTCAGATAAGAGGTCTGAACTCTAAGCAGAAACATTGAGAGCTGAAAATGGTACATGGGGGCTGAGGTAAGGAGGAAGGCAGCTAGGCTGCGGGTGTCCTCAGGTAGCCAACAGGACTAGGCAAGTGACTTACAGGAGGCAGCTAGCTAAGTGACTAGACCCCACGGGGGACAATCATGGGAAAAGAAGTCACACTTCAAGTTTTTTTTAGATAGGTCCCTGTGCACACACACACACACACACACACACACACACACACACACACACACTAATAATTTGGCCACGTGTGGTCTACCTTCTCTGACACTTTGCTACTGGGAAGATGAGCCAAAACACATGGGCATAAAGTGTAGGAAGAAAAGTTGGATGAACTGTCTGCACAACTGGCTTAGTTCCTATCCTCACTTTTCTAGGACAGTAAAATAGTCTGTAGGCACCACCATCCATAGCTGGTGGCCCTGATGCAGGGCTAGCGGTGGCTCAGGACCACTCTTGTGCTGCCCAAGGAGGGTTTGGAGAACATACCTGTGGCTGTAGTCTTCTGTTGTGAAGGTGGTCCGGCACTGTCTCTGTGAGGTGCCCACACTCTATTTCAGCACTATCGTTGTATGAGAGCAGAGCCATGAGGAGAGGAGAGGAGCACTCTGGCTCAGCCCTGAGTGTACTTCCATTTAGTTCTTCCCAGCTGAAGCTAGTCACCAGCATCCATACTGGTCTGACCCAGTGGACCCTCAAGGAGCCAGCATTGATACCAAGGGAGTGGGCTTCTATTTCTAGACTTTTGTGATGGTTTTGTTTTGAATGATGTTGTTCCAACTGCTGCATCCTTCAAGTCTGCTGATAAAAACCAGCCAGAGTGGCACAGAGGGAGGACTAGGGAAGGATGCAGGGATGGCCAGCAGAGACCCCAGTGAAGCAGCCTTCAGGAGCAGCTTGGTTGATATTCAGTAGGAAAGCCAGATGGCCCAGACCAGGAGACAAAGCAGCAGCAGGTTTGGGACAGTGGAGGACCAGCTCGGTGAGGATTGTTTAAATGAGGAGTTTCTTAGAAGCTGGACATTTGCATAGCCCCATAACATGTCTTCCAGTCCAGAAGGCAGTGTCTGCTTTCTGCTTGGGAGGGACGAGCTCCTGGCTTAGTTGTGTCTGCTTAGTAGCCGAGTCTGTATCCTCTCATCAGATGCCTGAGACCATGGACTAGGCCTGCAAACAACCTCCCAGACTCTCAGACTGTGAACTCTCCTGCTTACTGAATCATCTCTGAAAGGCGTCTTAAGCCAGCTTCCCAAAGCATCCTCAGAGAAGTGTTTTATATAATAGAAAGGAGTGACATGGATTAAGTTTGTTTTCTAGTCTCTCTACAGCACAGTCGAAGTCACCAATCCCCCTATGTGAGCTATACTCTCCTTGTAGAGTTCTGAACCAAGAGCAAGAAGGGCCCTTGGGAAAAGCTCCATGAATGCCACCCCACCTGTCCATACCAGGAATTCTTCTACACTTGGAAAGCTCTGTCCCTCCCCAGTGATGGACCACAGTTCACTGTTGTGCTGTGTCTTGGAACAGCTGGATAAGGGGAAGAGGGACCTCAAGATGCAGTTGCTGTGATGGGCTTGCAGGACAATTGTCACTATAGCTTACTTTATGCCAGACACTACCCAGGCCCTGGGGATGCCCTAGGGTGACAAGGGCCAGCAGTGTGGCTGCAGCAGAGGAAGCCAAGGACAGAGAGGAAATGTGAGGACAAAGGGGTTGTGTAGGCAGTTGTCAGAGGCCTCATAGGAACTGCATGGACATTCAGATGTGTGCCCAGGTCAGAGGAAAGTTATGATATAGCTTGGATTTAGGTGAGTACTGTGGTTCTGGGGAGGCAGCATAAGGCAGGAGCTGTTAGAAATATTACCCTTGTCCTATATTCTCTATTCCCACTGTTAAGAACTGCAGCATGGTACAGGGCCTTAGGTCTGCTGCCCACTGACAGGCTCACCCAGGAATGACCAGACCTGCCCTGAATCTCAGCCTTTTAGGTGAAGCAGAGTAACTTAAAGCTTTGGGGTCTGACAGCTGGTTTCAATTCCAGCTTCAGGGCCCCATAGTTAAGTGATCTGGAACAAGTTTCTACTGCTCTGTCTGAGTTTCCTATTCTGTGTAGTGGGTGCTGGGGTAGGATGAACACCATGGGGCTATTGATAGAATGAAGTGCGGCCAGGAATGTGCAGCACTCATCAGGACAAGGCAGCTCCTAGAAAATAAAAAAATAAAACCAAAAGGGTTAGGAATGTAGCTCAGTGTGTAATTCCCTGTGTATACTGTAGCCTGTATGTAAGTAGAAGATGGAATGTAGACGGCACATGCAGACATAGGTGCATGCCTGTAGTTCTAGCTTTCTGGGAGGCTGAGGCAGGAGGATTGAAAATCCAAACCCATTAGATTTATTGTTTCTGTTTTAATGTTTGGATCTGTAATCTGTTTTGACTTTAGTTCAGTGCATGGTGATAGACCCAGGTCCCATTTTAGGTTTTGGCATGTGGAGAGCCAGTTTTTCTAGCACCATTATAGAGGCTATCTTTCTTCCAATAAACATGTTTGGCCCCTTTGTCAAAGGTAAGATGATGGAATGTGTTTGTACTTGTGTCTGTATCTTCTAACCTGTTCCATTGATCCTCAAGTCTGTTTTTTTGGCCAGTACCATGCTGATTTTATGTCACTAGCTTTGTAGTATAGTTTCAAGTCAGGAATTGTAATGCCTCCTGCCTTGCCTTTGTTGCCCAGAATTGCCTTTGCTATTGTAGGTCTTTTCTTTTCTGGTTCAAATAAATTGTAGGAATTTTTTTTCTCTAGATCTGTGAGGGATGTTGATAGTATTTTGATAGGGATTGCATTAAATCTGTATAACAATTTTTGAAGAATGGCCATTTTCACAATGTTGGTTCTTCCTTTCCAGGAGCAAGGAATATCTTTCCATTTTCTAAAATCCTCTTCTCTTTTTTTTCAGAGTGTTATAATTTTCATTCTATAGATCTTTTATTTCCTTTGTACTGGAAGAGAAAGTCATTGGAAATCTTGAAGACATAGGTGTGGACAGAGAGTTTATGAACAAAACCCAAGCTACACAGGAAGCACTTTCAAGAATCAACAAGTGGGATCTCACCTTATGGTGAAGTTTCTGCACATCAAAGAAATCACTAGCAGAGTGAAAGGACAACTGGGCAATAATCTTAATGAATGACCATTCAGACAAAGGTCTTCTATCTAGAATACATAAAGAACTAAAATATCAAGCCCCCCCAATTTAAAAACACAGTCAAAAAAGGGAGAGGTGGATCTGAGATGAATACACACTTCTCAGAGGAAGAAATACAAGCAACAAATAAATACATGAAAAATTGTTCCACAGCACTGGCCATTTGAGAAGTGCAAATTAAAACAATGCTGAAATGCCATCTTACCCTAGGAGGAATGGATGTCATGAAGCATTCAACTAACAAAGTGCTGGAGGGGCTGTGGGGAAAACCAAACCCTGCTGGTAGGAATGTAGACTACAACCAGTATGGAAATAAGTGTGTGGAGATCCTTCAGAAAACCAGGACTGGAAATCCCATCTGACTCGGTTATTCCTCTTTAGGGTATTTTCCTAAAAGAACTGAAAACATCACACCATAGTGATACATGTGTGCCCATGTTTATAGCACCACAATTTCTCATAGCCAAATCTTGAAAACAACCAAAATGCCCATTGGCTGATGAATACATGAAAAAGACATGGTATTTTTATTCAATAGAGTGTTACTTAGCTATAAAGAAAGACAAACTTGAGGCCTTTATAGATAAATGGACACACCTAGAGGCTATACTCATAAATTAAATAAATCAGACCCACATGTGTAAATATCATAGCATCTCCTTAGTGTAAGAACCTGAAAAAATAAATAAAACCTGAAAGGTATAATAGACATAGTGAAACAGAAAGAAACTGGAAATAAGGATTAAACAATGAAGATGGAGGAAAGGAGAAAAATATAAAAAAAAGGAAGGGAGAAATCATCTGCCATCTAAGTAACTGCATTGAGGACAGCAATGTGTAATACAAAAATCATGATGGGTCTTCCCATCTTGGTCTTCTAAATGTATACAATTTCTAATGTCTTATCAATTATCATTGTTATTATACTTTTTAAAAATGAGAATTTAAAAAGTAAAAAGATAAGAAAAAATTAAGGTTTTATTAAAAGCAAGTATTAGTATTCAATTATTTGTCCAATGTCACATAGCTGTATCTGTTAATCTGAGCAACAGATTTGAAGATAAAAATAGGTAATATAACAACCATTGTTAATTTGCTATTCTTGTTTTGAAAAATCTGTGACATGTCTATTGTTGTATGCTACCCTATTTCTGTCTTAGTTTCTGTTGTTTGTTTTTGCTTTTGTTCTTACTCTTTAAAATAAAATTAAATTGACTTTTTTTTAAAAAAGGAAAGAAAAGAAATGATCCCAGACTGGGCAACTTAGTGAAACCACATCGCAAGTAAAAACACGGCTGGGAGTGGGGTGCATGCCTGTCACCCCAGCACTGGGGAGGCTAGGAGGATGGCTGTGGGTTTAAGGCTAGCTTGGGCTTCAATAGTGAGCTCAAGACCAGCCTGAACAATATAGCAAGACCCTGTCTCAGAAAAAGGTAGGGAGACACACAGTTCAGTGGTGAGATCCTGTGTTCAGTCTTTAGTACAGGAAGAAGAAGCAGAAGGTGCACTATCTACTGTCCTCTGGTACAGTTGTCGCCATCAGTGCTGGTTGATGATTCTGCAGGACATGCATAGATGCTCTGACCTTGTCTGTCTGTGCTGCGAGGGTCTGGGGCTTAGAAGCAAACTTAGCACTTGCCAGGACACCAGGCCCCTTGCTGTGCATCACTGCACAACTGGATAAGGCCAGTCACATAGAAGAGCAGCCTTGAGCTTGAGCTGGTAGACTTGGCCTAGAGCACGCCAGACAGAGGCGGGCAGGGTGGGACTCTGTGCAGCATGCCCCACTCATGAAGACACTTGTCTTCCCAGCAGGAGGCATGCCACTCACCTCGCCACCACCACCACCACGCAGTGGGGGCCTGCTCACACTGTTGGGCTGGCAGTGCCCAGAAGGCCAAGTCCTGGAAGGGGGTGTCGTGCAATCCGAGAGGCTGCGGCTCTCAGGACATTCTCTTGCTCTGTCTTTCTAACACCATGGAGAAGCTGAATGTTATGAAGTTACATAACATTTCTAAGTTAAAATTGGCTCTGAGGCTGCCTGAGTCCTTTTGCCAAGGACAGACATCCTCCTCTGTCCCTTCCCAGGACCTACCATGCTTAGCAATTAAGTAAACACCAAATGCTATCCTAATTGGAGCTGCTCAAAAGATTCATTAGTTTGGACAGATCCTTCCTTTCTTTCTGTTTCTGTTTATTAAAAATTTAATAACACATTCTGTGTCCTGGTTAGTGTTTCTCTTTCCATCATGCGGTAGCAGAGGACAGTGGGAAGTGTGCATATTGTTTAAGAAATCTTGTTCCCAGTGAAACTCTACCAGGGATTTCACCCTAGTGTCTGAATCTGAGATCCAGTGGCTGCTTTGCCCTGTTAGCCAGCTGGGCATCTAGGGTCCCTGGGCCTCTGGCCTTGCTCTATAAAGCAGAACACAAATAGTGCTCCCTGTGTATTCCTATAGGAAGCTTCAATGTGGACTTAAGATGTTTATCCTCCAAAGTGTTCAGATGCCTGGGAGGGCAAGACTGCAGAGGTGATGTGATGTGCCTCTAGCTCCTCTGAGAGATTTGGGTTTGGAGTTATGTAACTCATCTACTAAATCTATAGATGGCAAACATGGGAGTGCCATTCTCAAGGGACCTTGAGTGGCTGGTGTTAGGAAGACAGGAAAGTGCTGTTGTAGTGCAGTGGGGGGAGAGGAGGTATGGGGGTACTCCTCGTTCCTCCCAAAATTGAGCTGAGCTAGAAAGAAATGCCCTATTCTCATGTTCTTGGTGGCAGTTTAAATCCTGAAGTTCAGATTTCTTACCAATCTGTTGATGATTCCCCCGCTTGCCCCTGGAGCCAGTTTCCCCTAGCTCCTTAATGACAGGCCCTTTCCCCCGTCCACCGCTGAAGACCTTCATTTAGCAGGTTGATTGGAGATAAAGGGAGCTAGCATGTGGTGCCACACCTTGGATAGATTTGTAGATGGTTAGAGTTGGAGGGCCCGACAGGCTGTGGCTGAAGCTCGAGGTCACACAGGTAGTTAGGGGCAGCTCTTGGGCCTATCCGCTTGGGTGGGCAACCTACTGTCTTGACTGTTAGCAAGTCTGTTGTCCTGGAAAATGGGCTGGGTGGGCCTGGTCACTTGATGTTGAGAGCAAAAGACAAGAGAAGAGCCGGACACAGGTTAGCAGGGGTGATGGAACAATTCGATCAGGGCACTGTGGGCCAGGGCAGCTCAGTCTCACTCACGTCTGTGTGACGGGTGTTGGCACAGGGCATGCAGCCAGATTCCTTCCTGGGTCAGAACGCAGACACAGGGTGTGCGCAGCCTCATGTTGCCAGCCTCCTACTAGGCTGGCCCAGGCTTAGACCTCCTCCTGCCCCTGGCCCTGGCCCTGGCTTCAGGCATGTAGGGGAATAGCCAGCCCTGCTTAGCACCAAAATATCCAAAGCAAAAAAGCATCAAAAATGTGTGGAAGACTTACAGGAATAATAGAAGTATTCATGCATGTTCTGAATGATGCTTCTGTAAAAGTCCTGGGGAGAGGTGAAGGCCTTGCAGCCACATCGCTCCAGCTGTGTCCCCCCAGGATCATCTGCTTCCTGGAGGCTTCAGGAGATTCTGTATCATCTGTGATTTTTCTGTTTTAATACTAATTTGTGCTCTCTTTAAGAAATAAAAATAAAAAAATAGCAATACAAGGACATCCATCACCTGACATCCCTCAGATGCTGAGTGCATGGCCAAGGAGAGAACCTGCAGCTGCCAGGCAGGCAGGAACACGTGGCCCAGTCCCAGTAGGATGCATGATGGACCTCCACGGGCCAGAAGATGCTAGAAGACTTCCTGGCCTGAGATACAGTGGACAAATATGGTCTCCTGGGTGGGAAGCCAGGCACAGTGTGAGGCTGCTCCACCAGCCCTCCAAGCCACGAAGGCCTGCAGCCTGCTCTGAGGCACACACGCACAGGTACCTACTCTGTACTTGTCTGAGAAAGTCGTCACTGTCTCAGCTGGGGCCTAGGCAATTAAATTAAGGTGAACGTGATGGAGAAGAAAGCCTCTGGGAACTTGGGAGGATACTAAAATGACTCTGCCTGAATCCTACCCCACATTTCCTTCGAGTTTCTTTTCCACGCACAGCCCCTCCATGCCCATGAGGCACAGGACAGAGCACCTCTAGGGGCACCAAGGAAGCATTTAGCAAAGCCGAGGTGAGAACTGGGGCCCATCCTCTCCTGCCCGTCAGGTGGGACCAGGGCAGCTCATGCCAGGAGCCACGCCTTCCGGTCTAAACCGTTCCCACTCAGCGCACACAGCTTCCGGGGAACAGGGTGCCGGGCATTGGTGTGCTCATGGCCCTGGTGTGCACACACGTTCCCCACCCTGCAAGTGCAAGGAGCGTGGAGACACGGGCTCAGCGTTGGTGTAATGTTGACTGTGCTTTGCAGTAGGGCACAGTGACTGCTGGTGAAGAGAAGTACAAGGGTCTGGCTGGGGAACTTTGTGATCAGGACACCTATGCCCACCCCCTGCTGCCCTGTGATGATGCCCCTGAGCTCGAGGACCAAGTCTCACTCTCCTTTCCACCCCAAGCCTGGGGGTGCCATGGGCAGACATCATCATAGAACTTCCTGTAAGCAGTGTTGTTTTTTTAATTAAAAAACCCTTCCTTTTCCATGTAACAAATATGCTCCAGAGATACCAGGGAAAATTCCAGAGGACAAGACCATTCTCAGCATGAGTGACACAGACCACTGGAACCCCAGAAATTTCACTTTTGTCTCACAATCCTGTATTCAGTTTCTACAGCAGCGTCTGGTACATAGAAACCTCCTGCTAATCATTTGTTGAATGTCTGATGACGGCTCAGGAACAAAACCCACCCAGGATGGAGCACAGCCTAGTCTCTCGACATGGCTCTTGCCATGGTCAGTGAGGCTGGTACAGTCAGCATACCTAGGGGCACTAGAGAAATGCAGAGCTCCCCTCACACCCTGGACCAATAGGACCAGAATCCAGGGCGATACCTCCAGCAGTGCATACCTTACAAATCTTCAAGAGGGAGACTCTGGTCAGCAGCACCTGGACCAACCCTTAAGACCAGTACCTGAGTTTTCTCTTTTCTCCATTACCAGGACACACGGACACATCGCCCACAGCAGAGACTTCAGGGCCTGCGCACAGCTCTGCACTATAACACGTGCATCACCATGTGGGTTCCGCTGCAAACATGCAGGGCTGTGTTAGGGAGCAAGCTACGGAAGTACTCCCAGACATGCTGGCTTCGGAAGAACGTCATCCTAAGTTGGCCACTTACAAACATATCAAGTCAAATGGAAGGGCTGAGGTAGTCTGACCTGGGCTCTACTAGCTGAGGTCTTCAGTCTTCATTTGATGCCCCAGATCGAGGCCTGGGCCTGGCAGCTGAGTAGTTGGCCACCTGAAGGAGACTGAACATATGAAGATGTTCTATCTCTATCCCCCAGGGAGGCCAGGCCACCACTGAAACTGCAGGGCTGGCATGCCCCTGAGGAGGTGACAGAGCCAGGAAGAAGTTGCTCCTGTCCTTCCCAGAGCTTCAGCAGTGAGAAACTGCAGAGTAAGGTTACAGTGACCTGCGCAGGGAGTATAAGAGTCATGGTGGCAGTAGGGAACGCCACTCACAGAAAGATGCCGCTGGTTTGGCTGCGTGGGCTGGAGGAGGCAAAGGCGCTGTGGCTCCGGTCCACAGGTCTGATTATTATCACGGTAGGAGAAAAGGTGGCCCCAGGATTATAATGTGCCTCTTAGACTCTGAGTTCCTACTGATTTCCAGTCATTGCCCAGCATTTCTGGGGTGACCCCACTACCATGTAAAGCCAAGTACCCGGATCTTGGCACCATTTTTGCCCCAAAGCAAAAGTAAAGCAGGCTCTGAATCATTATTCACTTCCAGGAGATCTTTCCTCTGTGCAATGGTTGCCTTTGATGTATTATTCTCCAGATCCTGGTGGAACAAAGGCATCGTCTGCCCACCCCTCAGAGAAGCAGACTTATTTTGCTTTTCCCCTTCTGTTCTACCTCCCTCCATTCACGAGATGGCTTCTGGATGTGACTGTCATCTCCCGGCCCCCCTTCATTCTCCATTTCTAAAACCACCTCTACCAAGGAGGCTCCTTTCATTTCTTTCCTCAAATGGGTATCGGGGCAATTCTTCCAGGGTCACCAGGGTGTAGGCGGCAGGAAGTGGCCCTCTGGGGTGACATTTATCATCTCCATCTCTGTACTCTTTTCTGCAGGAGGGCACTTGTGAAGCACGGCCATGCATAATGGATGCACAGCGAAGAGCGCATCAGCTCTTATTAGCATGCACCTTGTCAGAAACTGCCTTCTGCGGCGCGGGGAGGCCACTTTTCTTCACTCTGCTGTCCAGGAGCCACGGCTCAGCCCAGTGTCCCCCCTCCAATCTCCAGTCGTCTCTGATTGTTGCTGCTTGCCGGCTCATGAGTTCTGGTGTCTGGGCCCCAGGAGATTATCCTTTTGTCTAGGATTTTCTTTCTTTTTTTTTTTTTTTTCTTTTCCTCTGTTCTTATTATTTGCCCTCAAGGGGTTTTAATCTGGTCTCTCAATTCAGAATTTCTTTCGTCTTCAAAAAACATTTAATGATGCCAATTCCTAAGACTTTTCTCTGTCGTGTTTTCTGTTGAGTTGGTTCAGGCTTTTCCAGCTTTTGTCTTTCTTTTCAATCCTTCCCCACGGGGGCTTAGAGACCCTTCATCTTTCTCCTCACGTGGGTGTCTCCTTGGTCACGTGGTAGAGAATCAATAGGCTTCTGCCATGAAATGAACACCTAAGTGCTATAATCTGGGCATATGTTTAAAATCTTGTGACTTCATTTAAAAAGGCATCTCATAGGCCAGTGTGTTTTTCCTCCAGCATTTAGAAGAAAAAGTTCCATTGCCAGCTAATTATCTGTGTCAGCTAATGCAGGTAAGTCAGACTCTGCAGGCCTCAGTTTCCCTGTCTGCAAAGTGCCAAGGTTGGGTACAGTGGCCTTTAAGCTCACTCACTGTTTCAAACTGCTGTAATTCTAAGTTTCACTCCATTTTAAAAATAGCAATGTCTTAAGGCTGGTGAGATTGCTTAGCAGACTGAGCACCTGCTTACGCAAGTGCAGGAACTAGGGTTTGGTCCCTGGCACCCCTGAGCGCAGTGAGCCGACCACAGAGACCAGGTGTGGTGGCACGTGCCTGTAATCCCAGAGCTGGGCAGGCTGAAAACAGGCAGATCACTATGAGTCTGAGCTCTCAGGTGGTAAGACTCTGTACCAAACACATAAACAAAATTTTTTTTATTTAAAAAAAAAAAAATAGTCAACATCTTTTCAATTTCACTCTCTCTTTCTCCCGGGCGTTAGATGTACTATGCCATTTCCATCTCCAGACTGTTCGATAACAGCCTGTGGTCACGCCTCCCTGTGACCTTCCCCTCCCGCGCTGGCTGCGGCATTCCCCACTGCCTCCCTCCTGATGCACTCAGCACGGGCGTCTGCACTGCCTCCCATGCCAGGCGGAATGAGCAAACCCAGGAGCTGCCTAGGGCGCCTCCCAGGAGACTGAGAGACCTGGAGCTCAGAGTTTCTGCTCCCAGGGGCCTTTGTTCATTCAGCTTCATTCACACCAAGGGGGCCCTTGGCATTGTCCGTGTGTCTTCTGTCAACCACCCTGGCAATTCTATGGGTAGCTCTGGCTGGTGAGATGCTCTGTGATAGACAGGGGAAGAAATGGGAGCTCAGGAAGTTTAGGGAGCCTGCCTGGACCCTCAGAACAGTGGCAGGAGAGTCACAGTCTCCAGGTGAAGGCTGAGCTGCTGCAGAACACACCGAGCTTACACACACACACACACACACACACACACACAAGCTCAGGGCCAGGCTCTCCCAGCAAACCTCAGCATAAAGCTTGCAACCTGGGTAACGTGGCAGGAGGAGCACTCCTCTCTCTCTCCCTTCTTCCCCAGACAATGTGCTGGATGCAGCAGGTTACTGGCCTGACCTCTGCTATTCCTGCTTTGGAAGAGTCAGCTCAGGCGGTGGGCGGGAGAGGCAAGGGCAGAGCACCCGAACACCCAGACTCTCATCTGATACAATGTATGCACGTATAGCTCGGAATGGTGGGGAGTGCTTACAATCCTAGCACACTTGGAGGCTGAGGCAGGAGGGTCACAAATTCAGATATGTTTGACTCTAGCCAGGGAAATTTAGTGATTTAATCAAAGAGTCTGCCTCAAAATAAAATATTTTAAAAGGATAGATGAATAAATGTGTGAGAAGATAGAAAGCTGTGTGCTAAAGCAAGCATAATATTTTGTTCAGAGTAGAATCCAAGTGGTGGGTAAAAAATGTTCTCGGTAAAATTCTTTCAAATTTGCTGTGTGTTTGAAATTTTCCATAAGAAAAATGTTGCGTAATACCAGATTGAATGATACCAGGTTATAATAGATGGAATCTGTCCATTCCATAAAATAAATAGATCAGGATGAGGGATGCAGCTCATAAACTCAAAAGCTTAGAGTAGCTTGATTAGCAATAATTCAAACCAGAAGCAGTACAGAGTCCAACACAAAGAAAAAGCATGGCTGAACTATACATTTCCTGGAGGCAAAAGAACCAGAAACCACGGCTAAGACAACAGGAAGCAAGGGTGGAACGTCACGTGGCCAGGAGATGCCGGTGTGCACCACAGGGAGCCTTGCGTGTGCACCGTGCAGGACGCCTGGTAACAAGCAAGCGGGTCTCTGCAGTGAAAATGGAAAGCGCCAGCGCGGGGGGCTCTGGGTGTGGGGTATGCTCTACACCCCTCACAGGGTGGTGCCTCCTTAGCATCAAAGCTGCCAAGACTCTCCATTCTGGATGTTCAAAATTTTTGTGTGAACTTTATGTATTGCCTATAAATTAAATTCCAGTAGGACATGCAGTCTCTTAATTAAACCTATCTGGAGTTCAATCTCCCATAGCACAATAAATAAATAAATAAATAGATAAATAAATAAATAAACCAATAGGAATTAGTAACACAATCACCTTAGCTAGTGGGCCAGGGAAATAGCTCAGTAGATCTTACCTGGCAAGTGCAAGGTCCTGAGTTCAAACCCTGGTACAAAAAAAACAACAAAAACTGAGCACTGATTAACCTGTCTGGCCTAAGCACGATGCAAACGCTCCCTTCAGCCAAGCCTTTGCCACCTTGAGCTGGGCTGAACTGACCCTATGCTGAGCCAGATGTCCCCTTGTGCAGCTCCAGGTCCTCAATGCTGCCACTGCATTGGCATGTGCCAGCAGAACTGGTCACCCAGTGGTCCCCAGCTCCCCAAGAGAGCTGCATCTGGGCTGGCACCTGTCACATCCCAGTTTGTCACTTCACTAGCAGGGCACAGGAGGAAGTAGCCACCAGGCTCTCTGTGCAAAGCCAAGTGCTATGTGGTTGGGAGCTGGGGACACTCCTGCCGTGGGCTCCCTCCTCAGTAGCCGTGGGACCTCAGAGAACACTTTGATATGATTTCCAGACCCACAGAGCATGAAACTGAGGCATGTGGCCCAGGAGGGGGGAGGGGTGATGGTGAAGAGAACCCTTGCCTTAGAAGTAAGAGGAGCAGCTGGTGGTTACACCCATGGACAAATTAAAGAAAAGACACAAGAAGCATCTATTGATCTGAATTAATTGCTGAGGGCCAGGTGGGTTAAGAAGATCTGAATATGAACATCTTTCATCTGAGTACTACTTAATGCCTTCTTGTCTTTTTTCTTTTTTCTTTTCTCTTTTATTTATTTTGGTACAGGGTCTCACTATATAGCTTGGACTTACAGCGATCCTCCTGTCTCAGCCTCTTCAGCGCTGGGTTACAGGTGTGTACCACCACGCCTTGTTTCCATAGCTGGCTTGGCTCTGCATGGTGTTGGCATGGCATGTGCTACAGGGGATCAAACCCAGGTCCTTGTGCTTGCCAGGCAGGCACTTTGGGCTGAGCTATCTCCCGGCCCAAATTCCTAGAACATTTAGAGAACAGCCAGGGTCACACCCTGTGGCATTCACAGGCACAGCACTTCCTTAGCTGCTCCTGCTATAGCCCTCCTTGGCGGTGCCCTCCTGTCCTTGGCTCCCTACCCTCAGAGTCTTACAGCTCCACCAGGCTCTGACCCAGGAGAGTTCCAACGGCTGTAGGTCCATCCACATACAGTCCCTAGGAGCTAAGGAATCCTCTCGGGAAGAGATAATCACTTCCCCAGGATGCCAGGGTGGTTGTTTAGACAGTAAAACTTGCCAGCCCATCACAGAGAACAGACATCTGACATCGTTTCTCGCTCCTCTTCCCTAAGAAGGAAGCTGAGTGAGCTCAGGGGAAGACAAGCTCAGGACCCAGGATTCAGGAATCAGATAGTAAGTAGGACTGAAATTGCTCAGCTCGCTAAAGTTGGACAGTTGGCCTTTGAACTGGGGCCCCATTTTATCCCTCCGGTTCCTACTACAACCGGAGGCCACTGGCTTCATCCCAGGCTGCAGTGTCACTATGCGGGTCCATGGGGATGAGCTTCCAAGGGGGACCCGAGCAATGTCAACATGCAGAGGGAGGAGCCTGGGCTGACCTAGGCCCCATGAGCTGGGGCAAGGAGACCATGAGGAAACCTTGTCCTGGATCATCAGGTAGGTAGGTGTCTTTTGGGTGCCAGGTGGCCTGAGAATGTCCTTTTGCTGAGGTAACTCTTTAACTTCACTCTGGGATCTATGTCTGCTTTCTTCCTAGATTTCTTGCAGGCTATAGTTACAAAGTACTACTTAGTAAAAGCTTAAAAACACCAGGTATGTATTCTCTCACAGATCTGGAGGCTAGAAACCCAAGACCATGGTACCAGCAAGAGCAGCTCCCTATAAAGACTATAGGGTTGAATCCTTCACTGCCTCTTCTTAGCTCTTGCTAGTGGCCAGCGATCCATGGTGTCTGTAGACCGTCTCTGTCAGTACTGCTACTCGAGCTTCTTCCTATTTTCTGCTTCCAAACTCCTCTTTGTAATGCTGGCCATTGTCTTGGCCCCATCCTAATGCAGTATAGCCTCATCTTGACTAATTCCATCTACAAAGACCCTACTCCCCAATAAGGTCACCTTCTGAGGTGCTGAGTGGGATGAATGTGGAGATTCTGTCCACTCCAATAAAGCTGGCAACTATCTGCTTGGATTTATCTACTGAAAATGTCAAAGTCCAAGGCGGAGGGGTCTGAAATCCACACTTCAGTGAGGAGTTCTTATTTTAGGATGTGTTTTCCTCAATAACATTCCAGAGTTCAAGACTACAGACTCTGGGCATTAAGCCAGGCTTATCTCCTTAGGGCATAACTTTGGTTTGATTTATTAGCTCCAAACATTTACATTTAGTTTTGGGGAAAAATTTATCTTACTCAGCAACACTGAGACAAGGTTATTAACCTCAGTATTAGATTCATATTTTATCAGCGGTTCAAACAGTAGTGTTGGAGGGCTAGGAGACAGCTCTCCCTCCTTCTACCACCAAATCTCCCAATGACTTCACTTACACTTTTTTTTTTTTTAATATAAAGGCAGAAATGATGAAGTAATATATGCTCACCGCACGTTACCAACCAGAATGAATGGTCTTGTTCTATGGAATTTGTGTTCCATCCACATGTTACAAAATGCCATGATGCTGAGAAAAATGTTTATGGATAAGCACTTGCTATCTATCCTTCCTCAGGATACGCAAATAAAAACTATTTACGTCTAAGACGGGGGGGATTCCTGCCTTAGTGCTGTCACCTACAGGCATCTCCAGCTCTCCCTGTTTCTGTCCTCCACAGGTGGCCTTCCCTTTCTTGTTCCCTCTACCCTCAAGTCCTGCTCCTCCTCCCTATCACCCTGAGCATTTGAAAAGACTCAGGGAAGGGCTTTCCTATCTAGTGCCCTGCCTCCGGGGAAACTTCTAGGCAGAAATTGGGTTCTGGATACATTGTGAGCTCTGGCTGTAACTTCTTTTCTTCCTCAATCCTTATTAATTTTTAAACAATGTATAGGATGTATAAGTGCCTAGTCACCGAGGCAAGGAATAGGAGTCTCCACAGACCAGAGGGCAGATCTGTCTACATGACAGGGTGGAAGGAATCCCACAGCTGTAAGTGGGCCCTCCTTACATCTCTCCAATGGACTAGGCCAGGAGCCAATGGACTGCAGTCAGGCAGGTTGAGTATCCAGGTCAAAGAGGGCCTGCAAGGCTGGGGCAGAGCTAAGATGACCATCCACTGCTGCAGCCCAGCAGCAAACATTATCCTGAGGGTACCTCCTTGGTATGGTGGGGAGTATACAATCCCATCCCTCCTGAGCACAGTCCGAAGTCAAGATGGGATCATCCTGAAGGAGCCTGAGGGAGGAAGGAAGGGGTTGCCACTTGAGAAAGTTCAGGAGCACAGAGGGTAGGCAGAAAGCACTCAGAAGCAGCTATGCCTGACAACTACTCCCCCATCTTCAAGGAGACAAGGAGGAAATAGCCCACAAGCCAAACAGATGGGTGTAGAAAACACAGTAGAACCTTTTAGTATTGAGGAATCTTGTTTACTGAAACAAAGGGGCAAGGATGTGTAGAATGTGTATCAACATAGAATGCAAGGATGAATCCGGGAAATGGAAAATCAAACTCAAGGATGCTTCCAGAATGGGTTGCAAGAAAAAGAAAATATGGGAAAAGTTTAAGGTTGTGAAGAATAGACAAAAGTTTGATATTTAATCAATATGTTCTAAAATATTTGAAAAGAAACACCTAAGAATTTCCCAAAAGAAGAGTATGAGGCTGAGTCCTTAGAAAGAAAAACATCTCCCAAAATACCAAACATATGAATCTTTATTTATTTATTTATTTTGAATCTTTACAAAGGTACATTAAACACATTTTCATAAAAATTTAGAATATATAAGAGTAAAGGGAAAATCTTAAAAGCTGAGGGAGAGAGAGAGAGAGAGAGACAGAGAGAAACATCCCACATATCTACCTCCTTAACTACAAACACACACACACACACACACACACACACACACACACACACACACACACACACTCAATACATCCTTATAGTTTTTCCTTTAGAAATGCTTCTTTAAAAAGTAAGCATCGTTTGGTCTCAGCTGGATCTTTTCAGGGAAATTTTCCCAGCTATTTCTATGATCTCTGTTTCCGGTTCTGGGTCTTGGTGGGCAGGCACATGCAGTCAAGTCTAGCACGGATCTTCCTTGTGAACAGCTATCTTTGTGTCAAAACTTCTGCCTGGCTTCCTAAGGTTCCAAGAATCTTAGGAACCTTTTCACCAGGACTGCATTCCAGAGATAACTTAAACAACCCCTGAGATAATAGCATGAATCCATTTTGAGGGCTCTGGCTTTTTGGCTAACCACTTTTTAAATAAAAGTCCCACCTCTGAACACTTGCATCAGGGTTAAGTTACAGCACACGGGCCACAGGGAACATTCACACTCCAGCTAGCTCCCCTCCTGGGACCTGCTCAGTGGCAGCTATGACAAGCACACTGACCCTGCAGAGGCTGCTCCAGGACCAAGGCTGCATCTCCAGGGGCTGTCCTCCCTGGTGCCTCCTAGCTCTTCCCAGATGGACCCAAGATAGTGCTCATGGAACTCGGCCCAGGGTGCAGATGTGTCTACAGGGCAGCCCTGAAGGGGAGTCACATGGCAGTCTGAGGGGCCCGCTCCTGACCAGAGGGGACCCCTTAGTAAATAGGAAGAGGGCCTCGGAGACAAAGTTGATCTGTGATCAGAACAAAACAAGGCTTCAGGTTTAGGGTCGTTTTCTTCCCTACATGAAGTGCCCAGCACATATTTGTGCCATGGATCACTTAATTAGAGAGCTGAATTCTAGTACCAGCGAACAGGTACTGGGCTCTACACTGAACAGCACATTTGTGTCTGAGCCCCTAGAAATCACCACCACAGCAGTTTTCATTTTTTTTTTTTTTTAGGTAGTACATGTCTGCAATATATAGTGATTCTGTTCCTTATGAGGGATGGGTGCACATACACAGCACATTTTAATTCCCTTCCCTCCCTCCCTTTCATTCCATCTCATCCCTTCCTCCTTTCTCTCAACTCTCTTCTCTGTCTTTCAGACAGAAAAATCTGTCTTCCTGCTTCCTATCATTTGTTTTATGTTGTTCTTTACTTATATTTTGCATTTTTCGTAATAAGGGGAACCTTGTGGGATTTAAGCTTGTGTGTCTGACTTATTTCTCTTCACATTATCCCACTGCCACATTGACTCCTCTTCCTCCTCCTCTTCCCTTATCTTCTTCCTCTTCTTCTCCTTCTCCCTCTTCCCCTTCTTCCTCTTCTTCTTCTTCTTCTTCTCTTCCTCTTCTTCCTCCTTTCCTTCTCCTTCTTCTCCTTCCTTCTCCTCCTCCTTCTCCTCCTCCTCCTCCTCCTCCCTCTTGTGTTAGGGATCTAACTTAGGCAACTGCCACTGAACTACAATCCATCCCTGGGTTGGAAATAGTCTATAATAGAACTTGGCGTGTTTGCCAATGTGCCTAAAGAAAGACAGAGAAGAATAAAAGAGGGTTGGCCAAATAGCTCAGTAGATTAAAGCACCTGCAAGCAGGGTTTGATCCAGGCCATGCTGAGATGGCAATTGAGACTGGGCATGGTGACGCACAACTGTGATCCCAGCTCTTGGGAGGCTGTAAACAGGCGGATCACTATAAGTCTGACCTAGTAGTGAGACCCTGATCACCCTGTAGACCCTTCTCTAAAATACAAAATAAAATAAAATAAAAGGAGGAAGTAAGAGAGAGCTCAAAGAATTGAGAAAGAAGGGCTGGCCCAGATAGCTCAAGAGACTAAAGTGCCTGCCTAGGCACAGTGCAGTGGCGAGGGCTCGATCCCTGGTGTGCTGTGCCAGCCTTGCCCCCATGGTGCACCCGAGATGGAGATTGAGACTGGGTGTGGTGGCGCACACCTGTAGTCCAGCGCTTGGGAGGCTGAACACAGGAGAATCACTATGAGTGTGATCTACTAATGGGGACCCTACAGACCCTATAGACCCTGTACCAAACACATTAAAAAAGAAAGAATTAAGAAAGAACTTTAGGCAAATTTGGTGGGTTTTTACATTAAAAAAAAAAAAAAAAGGCTCAAGGGACCAAAATAAGAGCCAGGCCCATAGCAGATTTTGGGTGGATTGGCTACAGGACACCTGCCGCATCTTGACTTGTGGCCATTGCACTTCCATCAGTCACAAGTGCTTCCCTCAATTGGTCCAGAAAGACCTGAGCTGACCAGAGCACGCTGCGCAGCTGCTAAGGCCCAAGCCCGGCACGAGCAGCCACAGGTGAGGACACACGCTCCAGATCAAAGCCTGTTTCTACTAAGCCTCCAGAACACGAAGACCAGTGAGGGTCCCCCCGATAGGCCATGCTGTCAGGGCATCACAGCCACCTCAGTTCTGCCTTTAAAGACATTCCTAGGGTGACATAGCTGGTGAAGACAATGGCCCAGACCCATCCTGCAGAATCGCCAGGTGTGCAGGATGCACTCTTCCTGGGGTCACTGGAAGCTACAGCTTCACTCAGAGTACAGATCAAGGGCAGTGCTTGGTTCGGGTGTGAGCAAGCCCCTGGCCGGGCATCAAGCCATTTGCTCCCCCATTTCCACCCCCAGGATAGCAGGAAGCTGCTCCACAGCACTTCAGACACATTAGGCAGCTGCGTCATTTTTTAAAATTGAATTTGGTTGTTCTTTCCCAATAACCCCTCTGTCTCCTCTGCAGAGAAATAGTGTTAGCCTCACTGCCTGATGGAGCCAGAGCTGGCACGGCAGCCAGCAGCCAGGATACAGGGAGGGACAGCCACACTCTCCTCTGACATTTTAATGAAGGTGGAGACCAAGGCCCAGAGCATATTCAGGGCTGTCCGCATGCAAGCACTCTCCTGTTCCTGGCTCTCCTGTTCCTGGTTTCCTCTCATTTTGCCTGCCAAATGTCTGCCATTTGCCAGAGTTTTGGAAGGGATCTGAAGCGCAGATGAGGGTCTGGGGTCAGAGGTGAGCACCTCCTCTGCTGCCCCAAATCTCTGTTTCCTCAAATGTTACTGAGAAATCCAGAAACCCTATCTCAAGTGTTTGTTCAGTGGGATAAATAGCTCATTATTTAATAGGTACAGGAGAAGAGCTAAGGTCATCCAGACAGATGCTTCAGCTACTGCAAATCCAACGTGAGCTCATTAAAAGTTCTCCTTAATGATAGCACTGAACTTTAAGAATTTCAAAGCTAATAGCATGGTATTAAAGGGAGTTCATTAGAGACCAACATAGCTGGCTCTTCCTTGGCTGTGTGGCTCTCAGAGGGTTGTGCAAGCTGTGGGTATGAGCAGGAGAAACATGGGCTTGAGCTGCAGAGGTTCAGGTACTAGTGGCTGTGCTTTGTGTCCTGTTTTAGAGGAAGCCTGAGACTGAGGGCTGAGGGGATAGCTGGGAGACTGCATCCTCCCGTTCCTGGCTCCTTTCAATTTTCTTTTCATTTCTTCTTCTTTTTTTTTTTTTTTTTTTTGTATTTTAGGGAAGAGTCTACAGGGTGCTCAGGGCCTCACTACTAGATCAATCTCATAGTGATCTGCCTGTTTATAGCCTCCCAAGAGCTGGGATTACAGGCACACACCATCATGCCCAGTCTTAATAGCTGTCTCAGTGCACCCCAGGGGTGGGGCCAGTGTAGCAGGCTGGGTGATCAAACCCCGAGCCCCTGGGCCTGCTTGCAGGTGCTTTAATCTGCTGAGCTATTTGGCGGGCCCTCCTTTCAATTTTGAAACCTAAGCCTCTGCCATTTCATCTCCTTAGCCCTTACCCCCTGGCTGCATCTCCTTCACTGGCAGGAGCACCCAAGGGCCCCTCTGTGCAACTGCAAGGTCAGTGGTTGGTTCTGCCAATGAGTTGGCCGCCTTTCTTGCATGGTCTTGACAAGTTTCCCCCCTGTTCCATGCAGCTTCTTTCTGAGCAAATAAAGATCAAGGGAGACAGACCTCAGGCAGAGGTGAGCAATGAGTGAAGACCCATGTGCACTCGCAAGCAGTGCTGCTTGCCTCAGGGGCACTAGTGTTGGCTTCCTGGTGGCAGCGAACATCCCAACAGACCAAAGGTTGCTGAGGGCCGGGTAGATGAAGAAGATCTGAATATGAGCATCTGTCATCTGCGTGCTGCTCAACACCTTCTTGTCTTTTTTTAATTAATTAATTGATTGATTGATTGATTGATTATGTGGTACAGCATCTCGCTACATAGCTCAGACTCATAGTGATCCTCCTGTCTCAGCCTTCCCAGTGGTGGGATTACAGGTATGTGCCACCATGCCCGATTTCAGTGGCCTGATTGGAGTGCGGGTGGAATGGCATGTGGTTCGGGGATTGAACTCTGGTCCTTGATCCCCTTCCTTATCTTTTTCTCTTCTGAAAATAACCAAAACAGGAAAGAAAGACTGAAATGTACAAAGCATTGCTTATACAAGTAAAAGGTCTAATGTCAACCTCTTTCTCACTAAAATTGCTTGCTGATTCATACCGTGAGATTTGACCTCAGCTCTATCTCCTTGGAGGAGTAGTGCCTCCCGGTCTCTCCGAGCCAGGCACAGTCTGAAGAGTACTTTGTGGGGCCTGTGCAACCCATTAAGGGCACAACAGAAGCACTCTAGAGCCCCAACTTGGACATCTTGGCTGCCATGAAGAAGGTCACTAACCCCGAAGGACGCTTAGCCAGCTGATGGCTCTGAAGGCTGTGGAAATGCATGGGAGTTGTGCCTGACTGGCAGGAAAGATCAGAGGGTCTCAGCACTTTCAGATGACTCCAGCAATTGGTCTCACATAGAAGAAGCCTGTTAGATCCCCGTACATCGAAGTGTCTCGAAACCAGACAGTCCTGGTAGTGAATACCATCTTGTAGGATCGCTCACAATAGGCTCTTGAGTTAATCAGGGTTGTGGGAACAAAACCCTGTGCTAGGTAGGCAGAGAGGTTGACTAGGCAGGTCTGCTTGAGAATATAGGGTGACTCCCTATCTGGAGACTTGAACTGGGAATCTGCCCAATTAGCTAAGCGTAAATTATGTGTCTGCACCTTAGGGGCCAAGGGGTCTGGAGAGGATATCACTTTGATCAAAGCTCCCCCTGCCATCTAGGGAAGGCTGCCTTTACTCCAGTGTCCCCCAAACACAGGAAGCTACTGTAGGTTCTGGTACCCACATACTGGCCAATAGTCACCAGCCCACCGCACTCACACCAGCAGGCACTCCCCGGATTTTACCTCTCGTTCACTGCAGCAGCCTTCTGCTCTTTTTTTCTGTTTTCTAAGTCTTTGCCTCAACCACTGTTCTACCCAGTTTCTTTATTCATGTTTCCAAGATAGGAAAATAAAAAAGACCAGAATAGAAAATGTCCTTCCTCCACATAATACTGACGATCCTCCTCCTCTTCCTAAACTGTCACCTTCCACCAGTGCATGCCCTCTCCTCTTACACACTTGGGTGCTCCTGGGTGTCCTCAGGCCATCCTCTGGGCCGCCTCTGGGCTGGGGTTGGGTGGGGAAGAAAGGAGGAGAAAAGAGCCAACTTGAGAGGGAAGGGTACTCGGCCAGCACAGGAGCTGGGGGCAGAGGGAGACACAGGCGGTGCCCTCCTCTCCTCCTCTTCTTGGTCCTGGAAGTTGCCCCATCGAACGGCAAAACTGCAGACTTCTGCCCTCACCTTGCGTTGCCTGAGCAGCTACCACACGCCTCCCACCCCGCTGTGACTGGCAGAAAGGTCTATATGGATCCCCTGCTGCCCTGTGGCTACAGGTTCCTGACGGGCCTCACTGCACTGGGGACTGGCACTGTTATGGTTCATACCTAGTTGTGCCCCCAAAGCCTCATGCAGGTCATTGGGCAGACGCAGCTGGAGGAGCAGAGAGTAGCTTGCGGGGGGCAGAGAGGTGTGACCACTATGCTGGCAGCCTCTGCTTTCTGAGAGAAGGGAGAGTCATCCTGGACATGGGAGTGCCCCAGCCTTTCTTCCAGTGTCTTGAAACCTCTAGTAACTGTGAGCTAAATAAACCTTTCCTTCCCTCATTTTGAGAGTCGGGTGTTTGTCCCAGCAACAAGAGAAGAGTAACTAAGACATGCACCAACGGCCCAGATCCTAGATCCCAGATAGGCTGCCCTTGCCTCTTCAGGTGTTCTGGACACCTGGAATCCTCTCTAGTGGCCCCAAAACTCATCCTCAGCAGAGGGACCAACATTTCAGGATCTCAGATGAAGACCTTCGAGCAGCTTGCCCCAAGATCTTGGAGCCTTGCGCTGCTCTTAGGCACTAGGCAGCCCTCTCACAGGTCATCACCTGATCCTCACGTGAGTTCATCTGGACTCAGGACTGGGGATATGTGTTTTGAGAAAAATGTCCCAATTTCTCTATTCTAGTTCTGGTCTATCCTTGGCTCCTTTACCTGTCATAGAGCCATCTTTTCCATGTCTCATCTTGCTGCTTAGAAGAGACCTTTCCAGTCATTTACCTGTTGAATATACCTTCCAGAACCCAGGCCTTGTGCAAGTGAGACACATGTGCTGTGTCCTAAGGCACTGCATTTGGTACGGTAGACCAGAAGTAGCAATTACATGGCATCAACCAAAAGCCCAGGTTACTTGGGCTAACCAGAAGAACTCCAGGCATCCAAAAATACAAATGATTCAGGGCAGACCAGAAGTATGGTTACTTGAAACAGACCAGAATTACAGGTTATTTGGGGCATGTATGGACCATGGGTTATTTGGCAGTTAGCAAATACATTATAGGTTACTTGGCCAAACAGACAGGGAGGAGAAAGGAAAGAGGTAATTCTATATTTGAAGATCACTGTCCTTAACCATAAAGTAAATCTTCTATCTTATAGGCTAGAGTGAAAATGCAATGAAAACAGCCATGATTGTCAGCATTGCCCAGTTCCTTCCTCTTTCTTCCTTACACTTCCCCTTGTCATATACTGTGTTGCAGAGAATGCCAGATTTGTAAACTTATTTAGATGAGAACACTAGATTATGGAGATTTATTTTTTTAATTTTTAATTTTTTTTTTTTTTTCAGAACTGGGGATTGAACTCAGGCCCTTGCGCTTGCCAGGGAAGCACTTATTCCACTGAGCCATCTTCCTGGCCCTCCTAGTCATATACTGATAGCCATGAGTGCCACGTTGTAATTCCATGGATCTCAAAGAGACATCTTTCCATGTAGCCCATGTTATTCATAGTTTAAAATCCTCATCATACATATCTGCATCTCCTACTATTTCTCCTAGACCCATAGTAGTAAACATTCATAGACCAGTTTGCATATTTGTAGAAATTGTCAAGCTATTCTTTAAAAAATAATCATGATCTCTCTCAACCCCTCTCTCCAAAATCAATGCATTTATACACTGAAGATACATTCAGCTTTTCTTTATTGTCTTAAACATGTGTTAGGCTGTCTCCCTGTAGGCATTCTTTAAATGATATGGTTTATTTTCAGTAACTGATTACAGAAAGCCTTCTCATGTATCTAACAAATGACATTTTTAATCACATCTTCCTTTCAGCTTTACAAAACCAAATGATTTCCTTATCTTGACGTGATTTATCCTCTGAGCATGAGCCAGGGACCTGAGGAGCCTGTTATCTGTGGCTTCTTCCCATGAAAGGCTCTTATCAAAGCAGGCAAAGTCTGCAGTTGCATCCAGAGAGCAGAGGGAGAACAAATCGGCCGCCGAGTTCTCTGTGTAAGATTTTTTCAAAAGATCTTATCTAGTGGACTCTTCTCCACAAAGCTCACAGATGATATGATTTCCCCATTAACTGCAGAGATACGGCAGCGACGTGGCCATATTTTGAATGTTTTCTCTTTTAATGGCTATGAGCTTAGGCTCCTATTTTGTTTGGGGAACTAGCTTGTTTTTTGTTATTTCCTTTTTCATGAGCCTTAAGCTTTTATTATTAAAAGATTTTCCTTCATCACTGATTGTGTGTTTAACAGAAGCTTGAAAACTATAATGAGAAGACTCCTGTTCTCGGTCCTTTTCTACCCTCATGGGGTTTGGGGACTTGTGTGGTCCATCTAGAGATGCATTCAGAGCTCAGGGTCCCGTCCATCAGCACCTCCTTCACTGGCCTGAGTGATCCTGGCTGGCCAGCCCAGATCCTGCTTCACTTCTCTGCCCCACTGCTCTGGTTTGCCTGTGACTGGGTTTCTGGGGATGCCCGACTTTCAGTACTTGGAAAGTCCCCAGCAAAATAGAGGGACTGTTACTGTGCAACTCCATCCCTAGACAAGGAAGACATTATGCTAAGTGAGCTAAGCCATGCAGACAATGGGCCTCTAGCCACAGCCTCAGACTGAAGTGGGATGGGGGCAATGAAGAATGACAGAAAGGAGACGGAATTTTTATTCTAAAATTACAATTGTGAGAAAACAGCAGCTCTTTGGGACATAATCAAAATTCCCAAGGTCACAGCCTCCTTTTCACTTGTTTTCCTGCAAGGAGCCTCATTCCTAAATCCCCAAGAGTTTTCCAGATACAATAAGTCCATAAACTTGGCCTGTGCTTTTTTCCCCTAATACTACAAAGCCATAAATTCCCAAGATTGCCACTCTTAAAGAAAAAGCACTATTAACTAGATACCATATCTCCAAACTTCAAACACATGCAAATGGTCTGCATTTTAACCAGTTAATTAGAACAATTTTCTATTTAGGTCACTTAATGGGCAACCTGGAGATAAATGCTAGGGAGGAGAGCTTGCAGATCTCCCCTCCGCTCTGCGCTGAGTGGCAGTGCACCCCAGTGTCCAGGGAACCAGCCCCTGCTGAGCCCCCTGCTCAGTGCACAGGGGGCTGTGGCACTGGCTCCTGGGTGGCCCCCTTTCTCTTTGTGGATTCCCCAATATCTGAAAAATGAATTCCTTGAATTAAACCCAGCCTTTCTCTCTCCCTTCTTCTCTTCCTCTCTCTCTCTGTCTCTCTCTGTCTCTCTCTGTCTCTCTCTCTCTCTCTGTCTCTCTCTGTCTCTGTCTCTGTCTCTGTCTCTCTCTCTCTCTCTCTCTCTCTCTCTCTCTCTCTCCCTCTCCTTATTTGTACTGGGAAGCTACATGACCAGCCCTGTTTCATTTTTATTTCTAATTTTTGAGACAAGGTGTCATTAAGTTGCCAAGTTGCCCAGGTTGAACTCACACTTGTGATTCTCTTGCCTCAGCCTTCCAGAGTGCCGGGAGTCGATGCGTGTGTCATCTTGGCCAGTTAAACTCTTTCCACACCAAATAGACTGTGCTGGACTGACTCCAGCTGGAGGTCTTGGTCTCCGGGGAGCACTGTGGGGCTGCCTAGTGCAGACCAGGATCCAAAGCAGCCTGGCACACACACCCAGCCCCTGGATGGGGCGGTCCCCAGATCCTGGCAGTCAACAAGGCCCAGCTGAGCGTTTGAGCATCCAACCACTTCCCACTTGACTGACATGTGCTCTAAGTTTGGGTGGGAGACAAGGAAGGTGCTTATAAAAAGAACAGATTGTGGTCCTACAGGCTGTACTAGGATCTGTGGCCAGAGCCATGGGTATCAATCCACACTCTCCAAAGCTCACATCCATCATACTGAGCTTTCTACTTGTCCCCACATGAGCTTGCAGATCTCCCTCTAAAAGGACACAGAGAAATACAGGGACAGTGCCAGCTGAACTAGAAAATTTTTCAAAGGCACTAGCATTGTAACTATTTGATGCCATAGGAAGCTCCTGGAGAACATGGCTCCTGTCTTCAATGGGTCGCAGAGGTGGCTTCAAAGGGCCACTGTGACCCACTGTGACTGCTGAGAAGACAGGGCAGGCCCCTGAAGTCTTATGAGAGGCACCGTGCAGTGCAAGACCTCGCAAGCCGAAAGGCCAGTGTTCATGCTGCTGTCATGCACTGCTGCAGCCCCCAGGGGCAGGTTCCCTGCGGCCTGCAGTGAGATTGGGACTCAGGTTACCCTGAAAATACTTCCATGTCAGTTTCCCTTTTCTTTATTTAGTCGCTGAACCAATATTGTCGATGATCTACTTTGACCTGGAGATTCACGTGTGGCATGAGACACCTGTTGGTGTCCAAACACATGCGTCCTTCCCTGGGGAATCAAACTGGAAACAAGACCTAAGAGATCTTCCAGCAGGGGGCAAGCTATGGTTCCCTGAAAGAAGGCCACTAAGGCAAAGTTGCCATCACTCAGTATTGTCAGCTTATGATTTGTCTACCAAGAGAGTTAGGCAGATGTTTAAATTGAATTTCATACCAAGTTTGACAAGCTTTTATTAACTTATAAGTTGAGGCACAGCATACCTTTAGAAAAGTACCGCATAAAAGTATTTTCCATTGGAGAACAGTGATTTTCTCCCTCGACAGAATGCCAGTTTTGTCTCTCCACTGTGTCATGATTTTTTTGTTCTTAATCTTCACCTAGAAGTCACCTGAAGCTATTTCTAGACAAAATATCCAACCATGTGTTTGTCAAAAATCAATCCAACTGAGTCAAACAAAGGATTGCTTATTGGCAAGTGTCTATACTGGCTCACTTATGAGCTTTAAATTGAATTGAGTTGAATTATGACCTAAACAAATCTAAAAGAATGTTACATTTTTCTGTTCTCAAACATTCTCTGTGGGTTGCAAATATATGGTCAGCTTTTAAATGTGCACTGTTGGTAATAAAGAAAACAGCTGCAAATGATTCCTTTGCTCATTTTTCAGTCTCCAGATATCAGTGGTTTTGATGTCCAAGATGTGGAATATTTTAGTTATTTATTACAGTTTTACCTGTTACTTGCTATCTTATTTTTTTTATACTTTACAGGTATTTGATCTAGAAATATTTACTGTAAGTCAAAGATGATAATCTGATTTATATGCATTTAGAGAGTTAAAATTTCTGTCTCCATATGAACAAGTGGACTTGTAGGATATTTCTGTTGGTTATTTTTCTCTGTTGAGGTTATCAATGTTAGATACCCCTCCATGTGCCAGGACACAAAATAAGCAGGAAGGAGGCAGCCTAGGAATGTAGAAGCAGCATGTAAGCAGGGACTTAACTTCTTAAGTTACCAACACCTCCCCAGCTCCCAAAGGGAAATCCACAGGCCCTTTAGCTGCCCGGGAGCCCACTAGGACAGCCAAACTTTGCCTTGATCTCGCTACAGTCTCTAGTAATCTTTCTGCACCCTCTTCCCTGATGCTGCCTAGAGGCTAGGGAGCTAAACGAAGCAGGATGGAGATTGGACAGCCTTCAGAGAGACCTTCTGCAGGACTGCCAGGCCTGCGTCCTCCCGGAAGCCCTAGGGAGCAGTCAGGCCATTTGTCAGTTCTGATTGAACAGCTCAGATGCCCAAGGGGGCTGCTGCATCTGACACAGAGTAGCTAACATAGTGTAGTTGCGGCTGCACTGGGCCTATCAGGCTAATGAAAGGAGTTTTCTGAGGGAAAACTTCTTTCAAGGTCAGCTAACACCTACAGGCCTGAGGGCCCTTCCCAGGGCCAGTGGTGGCTCTTCCTTAGCTAACTCTGTGAAGAAAGAATTCTACTTCTGGAGTCAGATGCTAGGACAAGTGATCACACATAAATCATGGTTTTAACATCTAAGAATAAACAAGAGAAACATCAGCCCGTTATTATGTTATACAAGTTTTACAATGGAATAGTTCCCTACAATGTGTTTTAGCTAAAAAGTAATGACTCATTACTAGAATGCTGCCCCACAGCACTGCGTTACCATGGAAACAGCCCTTAGCGGGAGACAAACTTCATTTTCCTCTAGACATTTCATTTCATCTGATATCTTAACAGAACCTTCAACATTTGGACAGAAAAAGCAAGGTATGTACTCAGATTGATACTTATGTGTGTGGGCGCATCTCAGCCTTCTCTGTTGCTGTAACAGAATATCTGAGTTAGGGTAATTTATACAGGATGGAGATATATTTGGCTTATGGTTCTAGAGATGAAATTCCAAGAGCACAGTCCCCAGCACCTGCTCTGTTCAGCTGAGGCCTTGCGCTTCATCACGGGACAAGATAGAACAAGCAGGCCAGAGAGAATGGCTTTTATGCCAAGAGCACTCTTCTAACAGCTCATGACTATTAACGGGACTGGTAGAACACCCATGAGCTAGTCACCAAGCCCACCTCGTACTTAACACTGCTGCGTGGAGGATCAGGTTTCCCCTAAGTCTGGGGTACCCACACTGGGGTGTTGACAGAATGTTCTAATGAAGCAGGTGGCCTCAGATGCAATGTGCTGGACAGCCTCCTCTCGCTCTCCTTTCCCACAGCACAGCAGGACCATCAAAGGCTCACTGAGTGCTCCATTAAAGAGATCAACTGGCCCCTTGCCCAGAAGGACAGCAGATGTGTTTCCCTGTGACTTAAAATAGAAGAGAATTCAGAAGATGTGGGCCCTCCCCACCTCTAATCTGCTGGCATCCAACAGTGGCACCCTGACAGGAGGCCAGCTGCAACATGCAGGGGAGGGGCAGGGGAGGTGAGGAGGAGACCCAGGGCTCTGTCAGGGGGAAGCAGCCTCCACGCGTCAGGTTCATCTCCCAGGGTTTCCTGTCTTGGTCTTTCACTTGCCAACAATAAAAATTAGATTTGCACACCCATTTCATGAAAGGAGTCAAGGACACTGGAAGGACAATACCAAATATGCAAGACTTCCAGCAGCAGCTGACATGGAAGGAAGACCCTCCTCTCTAGCAGTACATCCATCTCTCAAATCTTGACCTCGAGACAAGCTTAAAGCTGTGATAGCAATGTGGTGGTGAAAATGGGCTCTGTGTGACACTGGTGCCCTGTGGTGTCTGTCTGGCAGCTGTGTCACAGCAGCAGAAGCCATCAGAGTTAGGTAGCAAGTTAAAGTCAAAAGCTTGTAGACTTTGCCCCAACCCTGCCAGCTGCCCCAAAATGAACAAAGAGGGGTGCTTAGTGTCTCAAGAGGCCAATTTAACTCTCTGGCAAGAAGGGTCTGTCCTAAACATAAGTCCAGGGTGATCCTCCCCTGTCTTGGCTGCTCAGTGTCACCTCTAGTCACTAGGATTTACCTGGCAATTAGTAGAAGTACCTTTTCCTCTGTCTCTTACCCTCCTAAAGGTTGGTGACTCAGCTAGCATAGCACTCACAGCTGCCTCTCAGCTTGCTTGTCATCAGTCATCGGCCCTTTACACTGCTGCCCCTCTGTTAGTCTGCATTTTCTAGATGATAGCTGAGGCACACGGAGAGAAAGGTCATTCCCAAGGTCATACTGCTAGTTAGGAGAGGATCTCAACCTCAGGAATTCCACACTGGGTCTCTGCCGCTTTCCACCCTGCTGGCCTGTCCCCTTTAAGTCTCAGAGCCTTAAAACCAACACTACATCTGCTGAGGGTCAGCTCCTGTTTGGTCATTGGTCACAGTAGAAATAGGGTGGAGGAATCCTTAAAAATAAGATCAGATTAGACACCACCACAAAATAACCATTCCATGGCCGTGCTATGAGATAGAGAGTGATACATCATTTGAATGCTGGATTGCAAACAGTATTTCCATCACACAGTTACTTTAAGAATTGGGTCTAGGAGACCCAATTCTGTTTCATCAGTGGGATTCAAAACAGCTCACCATAAGAGGAAATGTGTTAGAGATGCTCAGAAAAGATTTACTGGTATGCTGTAGTGGGGGAGGGGCTTACCCAATGAGATAGATTAAACCAAACATCTGGGTGGCTGAAAATGGGAAGCAGTGCTCTACAGCTGGTCTACGCTACGACAGCCCCACCCTCACAGAGAGCAGCTACCACGGGAGTATCCCTAGCAGCCCGAGTGAATGAATGGGCACTGCAGAGGCTGGACTCCAGGGCCACACTCTGCACACACCGGCCCCTTCTTCCCATCACCTGTGCTCTGAACGCTGGGGAAGCTGCAGCCCTGCAGCATCCTCGCTAGTACTCACTGGACAAAGAAAGGCCCTCCATGCTGGGCAAAGAGGCTAAACAAGTGAAGAGCACCTGTGGACTTCACGGGTGTGTGCCTCACTTACTGACTCCCACAGCCCCCACTCCCGCCCCCACCAGCGCACACCCATTCTCCTGGGAAGCTCTGCTGTGCCTGAAGCTGCCCACCAGCTCTGCAACACAGTTCAGCAGGGCAGGAGTTCTTAAACCAAGCCCAGGGACAGTGTCAGATTCTGTCTGCTGGCTGAGGGGAGAATTCTTGCAACTGGGTTAGTTCGGGTTTTGAATGCAAGGATGTTGGTGTAGCAGAGTGTCACTAAGGCAGGAAGGGAATTATGGGAATACTTAGGCTTTATTGCCATAGCAGTCATGTGGGATTGGTATATATAGTCTCTTGGAGTATATGATCTAGGTTCCTGCCAGACTTTTTTTTCTTGAATTTATTGGCTTTATTTTCTTTCCCACTGCTCATCTCCTTATTTTGTTTGTTCAACTCAAGCTTCCATAGAAATATTATTTTCATATTTCTTGTTTCTCCTGCTTTTAAAATTCTTCTCTTCCAGTTTTTTGTTTGATATATTTTTTCTCTTTCTCAGTCACTCCTATCTTCTTTTGCATAACAGCCTGGTCTGAAGTATTTGAAGCCCTACAATAAAACAATGTCCAACTCAGATGAACATATTCTGTAAAACTTCCTTTCAAAATAGATGGAGAAATAGGATCATTCTGTCAAAGGAACAACTTATGACATATTCTCAGCACTCTAGAGAATATTTAAGAATATCCTAGACAGAGACAATGATGCTAATACAGCCAAAAATTCAGATGGAACAAATACATCAAATGAGGAAAACAGATAAAAAAGAAAAATAAAGAAGTCAACAGAAAAAGAAAAAAAATATATCAGGAGTAAGTCACAACTTTTCAGTGATACCTCTCAGTGGTGGGCCTCAGTTCTCTGATCAGAGATACAGATTAGCAGACTGGATCAAAAACAGAGTCCACCAGGCTTATTCATTTAAGAAACTTACTTAATAAAAAAGATATTTATAGGCTAAAAATTAAAAGATTCAAAACAATATTTCATATACCAGGATCCCGAAAGCAAGCAGAGATGCCCATTCTTAACTCCAAGTAAACTTCAAACTAAAAGTGATCAGAAAATGCAAAGTAGTTCTCTACATACTGGTTAAGGGAACAATACAACAGAATGAGGTAACATTTGTAAACATATATGCACCAAATACTGGCATACTTATCTTAATAAAACACATACTGCAGGACATAAAAGATTATAATCATAATGGAGAACTTTAATACCCCACTTTCACAAAGAGACAGAGCAATGAAAAAAGCAATGAAGAAATATGGTGTTGAATACACCTTCAGATAAATGAGCTTAACAGGTATTTTTAGAGTGTTTACCCTACTACAACAGAATACACTTTCAGTCACACGTGGAACTTTCTCCAAAATAGACCATATACTACTCCATGAACACGCTTAAATTAATACAAAAGATCAATGCATGTGTACTATCAGTGCACTGAAACTAGAAAAATCAATCATAGGATAAAATATCTAAATACCCTAAAATTATCACATTCCTGAACACCCAATGGCTCAGAGAAGAAATCAAGGAAATACTGAACAATTTCTAGAATCAAAGGAAAATGCCAATCCAATATATCACAACCTATGGGACATAGTGAAAACAGTCCTAAAAAGGAAGTTTATTGCAGTCAGTACTCACATTAGAAGAGCAGAGCAAGCTCAAGTAAATAGCCTAATAATTAGTCTCAAGACACTTGAAAAACAGAAACAATCCAAACTGAACTTCAGGAGGGAAGTCATAAAGGTCAAAGTAGAAATTAATGTAATTGAGACTTAAAAGAATCAAAAATCCCTAACAAGTTGAAGAGCTGGTGCTTTGAAAAAGTAAACAAACTAAATAATCATCAACCAAACTTATCAAAAGAAAAGGGGAAAATTTACATAATGCAGCTAGAAATAAAATGGGGAAAGCACAACAGATACCATCAAAACTAAGAAAACAACTACTGTGAAAAACTCTATCCCCCCAAAATTGAAAAATTTTGAAGTATATATATTCTTAGACTCATTATTAAAACTATATCAAGATGACCTGCAAATTCTGAATAATCCAATAACAAGCAATGAAACTGAGGCAGTAATAAAAAACCTACCAATTATGAAAAGCTCAGGACTTGATGGATCCCTTGATGAATTCTATAAGACCTTTAAGTAAGTTACAGTGCCAATACTCTTCAAAATGTTTAATGAAATGGAAAAGGAAGGAGTGCCTCTAAACTCACTTCTGACTGCAACATCACTCTGATCCTCAAATCGGACAAATACCTAATTAAAAAGAAAACTCCAAGCCAGCCTCCTTATGAACATGAATGCAAAAATCCTTAATAAAATGTGTGTAAATAGAATGTGAAAAAGATCATCAAAAAGATCTACTTTAATTTTTTTGTTGGAGAGGCAAAATACCTGAGGTTCAAAGTTAAGGGAGGGAAGATTTATTTGGCTCACAAGTTGTAGAGGTTTTGCTCCATACTTGGCTGAGGGGTATTGCAGAGTAAAAACAGCTCATGGTATGTCAAGGGCTGTTGCAAAGAGATCAAGAGAAAAGCCACAAACATTAAGCAACAAGTGATGACCCTCCTGCTGTCCCTTATGTCTTGTCCAGGTGGCAAAGCCTATATGTTTTCACCACACTATGATATCCCAGCATCACAGACCCTAGATCCAACCCCATCAGAAAAATCCCACCTTTGACTTTGTGAAGCTTTGGGGAACATCCAGATACAAATTATAACATTCTGTCCCTGTCTCCCCCAAAGACTCAAGGACATCTCTTGATGCAAAATGTATTTAGTCTATCTCCAAGAATTCCCAAAGCTCTAACAATTTGAGCACCGCTGAAAAGCCCAAGCCTAAAGTTTCCTCTGAGATTCAAAGCAAACTCTCAGCTGTAAGACCCTGCACAAATGAAAAGAAAGTTAAACACTTCCTACATGCAAAGACACAAGAGAAACATTGCCATTCCACAAGGTACAAAGGAATGGGACCAAAGCAAGTCCAAATCCAGCATGGCAAAATTGAAATAGTTCCATATGCAGCATCCAAAACAATCTGTGGTAGGATGTTAACTCCAAAGGGCTTGAGGGGTCCTGCCCCTATGCCACTGCCACTGTTTTAGCTTCCACAGGTTCTCTCTTGGGCTGGCCCTGTTCTTTCCTTATAGTTTTCCTCAAACAATCCATATCCCTGGGTTCTCCAAATTTATGCAGCCTCTACCACCCCTTTGAACTCACACAGTTCACATGCTGTCCTGTCAGGATCATACTGCCTGGCCTCCCAGAGCTTCTCCTGAAGTCCGGGTGGAATCCTTCTGGACCCTGAAACTCTTGCATTCTTCATGCACTGAAAACCTGTCCACCTGGATGATGCCAACACTGCTGCCAGCGGGAGCAGTAGCCAAGCTTCTTTCTTTCTTGGCTATAGGGGTTGAGTGGCTGGATATCTAAGCACTAGGGACTAAATATTCAGTGCAAGAATCCTCAGGCCCCAGACGTTGTGAAATGTGATGTGCTGCGGTTATCTTTTCAAAGCAAAGTCTTTCATCTTTGCAATTTTCAGGCTGAAAAAAGTGTAGTCCTGCTGGTACCTATAACGGCCTCAGACCATCTTTTCTATTATTCTCTTCTGCAATAGTTGGATTTTGCTTGATGTGTTTCCAGTTTATCCTCTATTTCATCTTTGTAGGCTGCAGCTTTCTTCCTATCTAAATTCAAAACATTTTATATCTTTCTCCTCAGCTCTTTTCTCTTAATTCTCAATATAAATATTGCTAAAAGCCTCCAAAAGTAGCCATGCCATCACCTTAACATTAGACTGAAATAATAATTAGTCTTCTATCCTTAATCTCAGTCTCAGGCAAAGTATCTGGACATGAACAAAATGTAGACAATCTATCTGCCAAGCCATAATTCACATCATCTGGAGTTCAAAAATCAATGTAGTAGGGAACCCTCTTCCCAAGAGAAATCTCCTGAGCCTGGTCTTTACCAGCAGCATTTCTATTAGCTTGCTGGTCTTCCGAGCTCTGAATTGAATCTCCCATCAACTATAGCTTAAAGCTTTCCAGGACTGCTTCTTCAACAAGCATCTTCAGACCCTTTCAAACCCTTCCCATAAACCAGTTCCAAAGGGGCCTGAGCCACATGGTCAGATACAGTTACAGTAATGACCCCACATTTGGGGTACCAAATTCTGTCTTAGTTATTTTTCTAATTACTAAGACAAAATATCCAAAATTTAAAGTTAAAGGAACAAAGGCTTAATTGCATCAGAGTTCATAGGAGTTTCAGTTCCTAGTTGGCTGGCTCCAAGCAGAGTGACACAGAAGAGGGGAGTTTCAGAATAGGCAGGAAAGCAAAGACCCTTTTCCAGTTTCTTATGTTTTATCCAGGCACTCTTAGGGCAGATAACACTCACATTCAGCGAAGGGCAGCTTTAATGTTAGCATTGCACCAATTGCCCCATCCTATGCTTGATCTCAGCATCGCATACCCTAGATCCGGTCATCTCTGAAAAGCCTCACCTCTGACTCTATAAGGCTTTGGGGGCGCACCTCCATGCAAGGCATGCCAGGATCATATATCATGGCCAAGCAGTGGCATTTCAGGCTTGAAAGACTGTTTCATCATATGAAATTAATAAATGTAATATATCAGATAAGCAGAAACAAGACAAAAACACATTATAGTATCAATAGATTCAAAAAAAGCATTTGTAAAATCCCATATCCACTCATGATAAATCTTGACAAAAATATGTATAGAAGGACCATACTTAAATCTCACAAAAGCTGTTTATGACCAACCAATTGCCAGCATCACGTTAAATGGGGGAAAACTGAAATTTTTGCTTCTAAAATCAAGAGCAAGACAAGAATACCTACTGTCACTATTTCTTTTAGTACTCAAAATATTAGCTAAAACAATCAGGCAAGAGGAAGAAATAAAAGGCATGCATGTAGGAAAGGAAGAAGTTAAATTATCATGATTTGCAGATGACATAATCCTCTATATAGAAAACACAAAAGATTCCATAAAAAATCTCCTAGAATTAATAACCAGATTCAGCAATGCACCAGTATAAAAAAATCAGTTCCCCCAAGTCAATAGCATTTCTGTATGCTAATAATAAATCTACTGAGAAAGAAATTAGGAGAACAATACCTTTAACAATAGCATCAAGAAAAATTAAATATTAGATATTAACTTAACCAAAGAAGTGGAATACCTGCACAAAGAAACTACAGGACTCTGAAAAATGGTATTGAGGAGAACATCAGATAATGGGATATCAGGCTGGGAATATAGCTCAGTGGGGCAGCGCCTGTCTGGCAATAGCTAGGTCCTGTTTTGATTCCCAGGGAGGAAAGGAAGGAAGGAAGGAAGAGAGAGAGAGAGAGAGAGAGAGAGAGAGAGAGAGAGAGAGAGAGAGAGAGAGAGAGAGAGAGAAAGAAAGAAAGAAAGAAAGAAAGAAAGAAAGAAAGAAAGAAAGAAAGAAAGAAAGAAAGAAAGAAAGACAACATATGTATAATATGTCCTGTTCCTGGATGGGCAGAAATAATATTGCCAAAATGGCATTCTTCAAAAACAAATACATACATTTGATGCAATCTTAATCAAAATACCTATAGCATTCCTCATAGAAGTAGAAAAAACAACTCTAAAATGTGTATGGAACCAAAAGAGGTCCAAAATAACAAAGGCAATTTTTGATCACAAAATCAAAGCAGGAAGAATCACAATACTTGACATTAAGATATACTACAAAGCTACAGTGATAAAAACAGCATAGTATTGGTACAAAAACAGACTTGTGGATCAATGGAACAAAATAAAAAGTGCAGAAACAACCTCTGGTATATTCAGCTATTTGATCTTTGACAAAAGGAACTAGCATACTTAAAGATATCTCTTTATTAAAGGAAGCTGAGAAAATTGGTTATCCATAAATTCCATAAGTAGGATATTGGAGCTGGAATCATATTTCAAACCGCATTAGTGTGAAAAAAACTAAAACCCAAAACCTCAGTCTTGGAGGTGTTTTCAGAGGTGACTGAATATAGAGTCTGTGATTGATTTAGGGTCAAATGTTGGGATTACACGTGAGTGCTACACCAGTCCTAAACTGGGGAGCCTGAAAACAGCATACAGCACAGAAAGAGGCTTTGTCTTTTGGTTTTCTTGCTGCTCTTGCTGTATTCCATGCTATGAGCTACTGCCCTGGGCTTTGCACCCCTCTGCCCTGCAGCCAGCTGATTATGGGCTGATACTGCCACAAAGCGTGAGCTACACAAGCCTTTCCTCCCTTCTTTTGGGTGTTTGCTATCTTTGTCTCAGTAACAAGAGAAGTATCTAAGACACAGTGTAATAAACTACAATAAAAGTGGATCATAGATCTAAATATTAAAACAGAAGTGCTTAATCTGCTAGAAGAGAAAATAGGTAAAACTCTTAAAGTCAGAAGAACAGCCAAAGACATTCTGAAAAGGACTTCCATTGAACCAGAAATAACAGCAAAAATCAACAAATTGGGTTACATCTTTCAAAAGCTTCTGCAGAGACACCAACGGAGCAAAGAGGCAATCTATAGAATGGGAAGTGTTTTTTCTAGCTATTTCCCATACTAAAGAGTAATACTTAACATATATAATTTTTTAAAAAATGGAATCTTCAAAACATAAGACCTAATTAAAATGTGGACAGATGAAATGAATAACCACTTAGCAGCAGAAGAACAAACACCTAATAAGCTTTAAAAATTTCCACTATCAATGGTCATTAGAGAAATGCAAATTAAAGCAACACTAAGATTTCATATTATGCCAGGAAGAATGGCAAGCACCAAGAAACTACATAATAACAAATTCTGGCCTTGATGATGTGAAATGGAACCCTTCTACATTTTTGGTGGGGATGTAAACTAGTGTAACCATTATGGGAATCACTATGGAGACTTCCCAAGAAACTAAAATTAGAAAGTCCGTAATCCAGCTGTTTCCTCTCAACGTATCTTCCCCAAAGAGCTAATCCTTCATATTACAGAGAATCAATACTTACAGCAGCACAATTTCTAGTAGGTAAATCTTGAAAATAGTCTACATGTCCATCAACAGACAAATGAATAAAAAAAATGTATTTATGTATAATGAAATACTACTCTGCTGTGAGGCAGGATTTAAAACATTTGTGGATATGCCTTGAAATATAATGTTAAGTGAAGTGAATCAGACATACAAGATTAAATACTGCATGGCTTTCTCTCATTTGAATAATCAAAAGAACAAATAAAAAAAGCAAAATATAAGATTGATAAGAGACAACAAGGAACTGATATTTTGTAAATGTAAGAGACAGAGCCTGAGGATCAGAGGAAGTGGGAAAGGGAAGGGCCATAAGAAAATTTAAGATGTACTGTGTTTGTGTACCAGTTACCCTCAATGCATGTAACCTTTATATGCCAAAAATATGAATTGAAATAATAATAATAATAATAATAATGGGAAAAAGGGGATCTACAGACAGTAGGAGGATGGAGGGAGGGAAAGAAATAAAAAGAATAAAGATGTGTTTAGTTCATGTACCCACTCCCTAGGGTGAATATAATAATCATTAACTCTGAACACATACTGATAAAATATTTCAAAAAATAGAAGCATTTATCAAAGAACCAGAAACTCAATTGTGCTGGAATCAGCTGCTCTCCAGAGGTGAGATGTGATTAGCAGGGTGGGTGGAGCTCTGTCTCTAGAGGCTGGGACATGAAGGCTTTTCCTGGTCCAGCAACCTTCTTCGTGGCTGAAGATAAAGCTAGCTTAAGTCCACATCTGTATCAGACACGCTCAAGAGTGTTCTGATTCTTTCCACAAATACCCATTGTGCACCTGCTGAATGGAGTTCTGTTCTTTTTTTATGTATTTAGTACAGGGTCTGCAGGGTCTCACTATGTAGATCAGACTAATAGCGATTCTCCTGTTTTCAGCCTCCTAAGCAGTGGGATTACAGGTGCACACCATTACGCCTAACCTCAATCGCTGTCTCAGTGCACCCCAGGGGTAGGGCTGGCAGGGCATGCTGGGGGGTGACCTCTGACTGCCATGCTCTACCTAAGCAAGCACTGTAATCCACTGAACTATCTGGCTGGCCCTTGGAGTTCTGTTCTGTCCTAGGCTGGACAGGGAGCAGAAGAGGCCCTGCCAGCAGTGAGCCTGTATTTCTTCAGGGAGAAATGAATGAAGATCACTCTGAGAGTGTTGTCTGTGACAAAGGAGATGGTCCAGTGGCTGCTGCAGTATTGGCAATAAAGGGGACACAGGGGGCAGTGGGACCACCAAGGAAAAGCTCCCTAGGGGGAGGTGTTTGAGCAGAGCCCGAGAAACAGCCAGAAATCCTGGAAAATAAAAGTTTTCGGCACCTAGAGGTGATAACAGTCCAACTTCCCAGGGAATAGAGATGGCCAGAGCACATGGGACAGTGTTGCGGGGAAGAAAGCTGCAGCGGCTGCCTGGGTAGGAGCCACGTGGGGCAGGTGGGCAGTGCATGGGCTGTGTTCAGCGCAGGAGCAAGCTTCTGGCCGCACCAAGGGGGCAGCATGACTTAGAGACGAAAGCCAAGGTCAACTTTAGCTTCAGTAGGCACCTCACTTCCATGTTAGGCTACCAAAATGGCAAAGCAGCAACGCTAGGAGTTTAAGTGTGACAAAGAGTTCCTCTCAGCCTTTCTTTTCTTTCTATTTTGTACTTAGGAAGCCACCTAACGCCACAATCATCCATGCTTTTTGTTCACTGTGCACTTTTTAATTAAGAAAGTATATCAAACATAAAAAAGACATTGGGTCAAAGCAGGAAAGTGGTGTGCACTTACTTGGCGTAGAATCAATTTTAGTTGATGTAATTTGCAGGCATTTCAATATTTCACGTTTGTTTATTAACACTGCAGAGGGAGCCTGCACTTCACACTGATAGATCAGTGGAAGGAAAACTGCTCGCTTGTCCTGTCCACGTGCTTGGGTCTAAATTGGCCTGAGGCGCACTGAGAGTTGTGCAGGTCTTCAAGGGACAGAGGACACGAAAACACTATTTCATAAACTCGGCTGTTAGTATCTGCAGAGAAGTGGAGCTGTGTCACAGAAAGGCTGTTTCATGCTTAATACCAGGTGAAGAATCGTTCCAATAAGTGGCCTAGCTTAGTGCTTAGGGTTCATGATGCCCGCCATAG
The DNA here is from genome assembly GCA_004027165.1 of Ctenomys sociabilis. Lineage (NCBI taxonomy): Eukaryota > Metazoa > Chordata > Mammalia > Rodentia > Ctenomyidae > Ctenomys > Ctenomys sociabilis. Next base: position 223,599 of record PVKA01000043.1, read on the forward strand.
GACATGGGGGTGAATGCTCTCAGGCAGCTGTTGAACTAGAACCCAACCTGCAGATAGGCTGTTGAGCTAAGTATTCTCTGATTTCCAGCTCACTCGGGAGGGATGGTGCTTTGGGATTTACTCTGGTCTGAATTCTACCCTTGGGAAGCTTCAGGGAAAGACAGGAAAGTTGGGTGTGGATAGGAACTGCTCTTTTATCTGTTGGCATCTACGATGGATGAAATTATTTTAAAGCTGAAATAAGAATAAGAAAGATTATAATTCATTAGTAGGAAGACTATTCCAAGAGCAAAAACGTTCTGCATGTCAAAGTTCCAGAGACCAGGGATCTCCTGGAAAAAATAAATGAGTTTTTCTTTGCTTTCTGTCTGTACTCAAAAGCCAATAAAGAGGAAAACAGGGAAGAAGATTGTATGACCCTCTTTGAAAGATATTTTCTTTTTAAAATATTTATTTATTTATTTGATACAGATCTCATTACACAGGGGCTTTGTTTCAAAGTTATCCTTGCCACTGGATCCTCAGTGGTCTAATATTTAGTCAGTTCTAACATTGTCTGCACAGGACAGAGAGAAGAGGCCACGAAATGAGGTCATTACTCTCCAGTTCTGCCTAGAGCCTCAGGGGACCAGATCTCCAAGGAGGCCTGAGTGCAGCACGGGCTGTTGAAGTGACACTCTCTGTGCCTTTCCCCCAAGTCCAAGGGCAAGAGCTTTAGGAGAAGTCAGGAGGGATCACGAGAAGTGCTCTGAGATCTTCGATCTTTCTGGGAGGAGACACTAGCTCTGAACTGAACACACACAGAATGGTGCTCAGTCTCTGGAAGATGAGCTCCTTGGACTTCTCTCAGTGTCCCCCTAACCTTGTTCCTGAACAAGCATCTGTGTCCTCTAGGAAGTGTACCTAAGAGATGTAATGGTTAGGACTTAAGGAGTCAGGGTACTTGTGTAACATATCTTTAGAGCTAATTTAAGGACCACCTCTAAGGACAAGAGTTTTGTCAGAATCTATGATGGAGAGGAGGTTTGTCAAAATCTCTCACCACATCTGGATTTCTTTTGATGATTACTTGAAGGCTGTAGTTTTCTTTGGTGGCTTTTTTTTAGTGCTTTATGTAATCAAAACCTTAAAATTTTATTTTGGTTCTTTATTTATAGATTCCTATTTTTTAATACATGCAATTCCCTGTGTGTTCATGCTATTTTCTTTTTAACTCTATTTAGGACATATGTTAGAAGTCCTTTTTTCTCTAAAAGTGAAATTGGCTTAAGTGGGGTTATTTCTTTTTTATGGAACTGCCCGCAATCCCTCCAAAATTATAGAATTCTCTTTTTTACATTTATTTTATTTTATTTAAGAACAAATAGCAATGAGACAGTTTCAAATCAAATTGGTAGGACAGATTTAACAATCAATACACTACATATTGTTTTTGTAGTGGCTTTTTGTTGTACAAGGTGTATACATGATACTCTATTTACAAACACGATTAGAGCAGATGCCTCTAATCAATGAATTAAGACAATGTAGCTGTATACCTCTCTTTTTTAAAATCTGAATTATAGCACAGTTTCAATAATTAATACTTTTTACATTGTTATCTTCCTAGTGGTTATTCATAATAGAAGAAGTAGACAGTCTATCCTGTCCAAACACTATTAGTGCAAATCTTTCTTCTCACAGAATTACATGAAAGTACTGCATATTTACCCTTACTATACTGTTTATACAAACACAGAATGGTTCTTCCGGGCCTGGGGAGATGGCTCAGTGGAATAAATGCTTGCCTGGCAAGCACAAGGGCCTGAGTTCAATCCCCGGTTCCACCAAAAAAAAAAAAAAAAAAAAAAAAGTTACATCTTCAGAATGGTTCTTCCTTTGTACCTTCCCTTTTATTGTTTAGTCCTGACAAAGATGGGTATGCTATTGTCATTCAATTGTTATAGGTGCTTGAATTCAGTGAAACAATCCAACATAGTCCAGCAGTCCACAATAGAAGTGGGTTATCCGAAGAAGTTGTTGACTAGAGCCATTTACAGCTCAGCTTATTATTATGGCCTTATTTTGTATATCTTGTTTTTATACTTTTCTGCTAAATGGTTAAGACTGAGATAAAGAAAGACCTATATAACAAAAAATGTAACTTTTGACTCTGATGAGATCAGTCAAGTCCCCTCAGGGTTTATCCTGTGACCTCATACCTCACTCTGTAGATCCTTTGTCAGTGTCAGCCACATGGATGAGTCACACCAATTACTAGACCAGTTTGCTCTCTGTGAAAGCCTGAGAGAAAGTTTTCTCTCCATGTAACTCTCTGTAGGTACACCATAGATCATCCATCACATTCTTCTTTGGCTCCATAATCTCCTTGATCAGAAAATTTGGGGCACAACTGAGTTCCATGATGTTATGGTGGAGGCTCTCCTATGTCCTGAGTCTTCACTGACCTTGAAAGGCTAAGGCCAAAATGTTGGCTGACCTTGCAGCCCTTCCATTTCTCCAATTTTTGATCTGCAATTTTAGCTTGTTAGCCATCCAGAAGAGAAGTTGATTATTACCCACGACATAAGCAGTTCAGTTTACCCTATCTATCTGACTAAATTATTTTTAGTTGTTGTTATATCTTTCTATTTCTATTTCTTCTTTTTATTTCTTTTTTTTAATTTCTTTTTTATTTTATTGAAGTACAAATATCAATCAGACAGTTTCAAGACACCTTAACAAGACAGATTCAATAAATTAATACATTGCAAACTGTTTTCATGATGTTTTGGTATCGTACAAGGTGCATACATGATATTATACTTACAGACATTATTATAGCAGATGTCTCTTATCAGTAAATTAAGAGTGTAGCTGTTTACTTATCTTATTCTTTATACCTGAATTATATAAAAAATTCAATAATTATTTTCCTAGTGGATGACTGTAGTACTAGAAGCCGACATAATATCCTGTCCAACCACCATCAGTGCAGATCATGCCTCTCATAGGATTATGTAGAAGCACAGCGCTATCTATCCCAACTGTACTGTCTATACACACACATCATGATTTTTTTCTTTCTATACCCCTTCCTTTGTCTACAAATTACCAAAACTGAATCAAGAAGATATAACAACTCTCAATAAGCCAATAACAGCCAACGAAATACGAAACGTAATAAAAAGCCTACTGACAAAGAAAAGTCCAGGTCCTGATGGATTCACAGCTGAATTCTACAAAAAATTTATAGAAGATATAATCCCCACACTCCACAAACTCTTCAATGAAGTTGAAAAGGAAAAAGTCCTCCCAAAATCATTTCTGGAGGCAAGTATAATACTCATTCCAAAACCAGAGAAAGATACAACCAAAAAGGAAAACTACAGGCCAATCTCCCTCATGAACATAGATGCAAAAATACTCAACAAAATCCTGGCAAATAGAATACAGCAAATCATCAAGAAGATCATACACCATGAACAGGTAGGATTCATCCCAGGGATGCAAGGATGGTTCAATATTCGAAAATCGATAAATGTAATACACTATATTAATAGACTGAAATCTAAAAACCACATAATCATCTCAATTGATGCAGATAAAGCCTTTGACAAAGTCCAACACTCATGCATGTTCAAGGTCCTACAGAAAATTGGAATAGATGGACTCTATCTTCCTTTTATTTCTTATACTAGCAAGACTATACGATATTTGTACATCTCTGTCTGGTTTATTTCACTTATGAGTATATGTTCAAGTGGCATCCACTTTAATATAAATGCTTCAAGTTTATCATTCTTTATAGCTGAGTAATATTCCATTGTATAGAAATACCACATCTTTTTCAACAATTCCTCACGTGATAGGCATCTTGCTTGTTTCCAAGATTTTGCTATCACACATTGTGCTGCTATAAACATAGGTACACATATATCACTATGATATGATGTTTTCAGTTCCTCCAGGAAAATTCCCAGTAGGGGGATAGCCGGCTTGAATGGAATTTCCAGTCCTAGTTTTGTGAGGACTCTTCACACTGAACTCCACAATGGTTGCACCAGTCTACATTCCCACCAGCACTGGAGAAGGGTTCCCTTTTCCCACATCCTCTCCAACATTTGTTGTTGGTTGATTTCTTTATGATAGCCTTTCTTTCTAGAGTGAGATGGTATCTCAGTGTTGTTTTGGCTTGCATTTCACAGATGGCTAGTGATGTGGAGCATTTTTTCATATATTTATTTGCTTCTTTAATTTCATCCTCTGAGAAGTGTGTATTTATCTTAGATGCCCATTTCTGGATTGGGCCTTTAAGTTTGAGGGCCCTACTATATCTTAGTTCTTTATAAATTCGAGAGAGCAGATCTCTGAGTGCTTATTAGTTAAGATATTTTTGAAATTTGTGGGTTATCTTTTCACTTTTTTGACAATTCCTTCTGAAGTGCAAAAACTTCTCAATAAGAGTTGATCCCAGTTGTTAATTCTTTCAAATGTTTCCCATGTAGAATACATGTTCGTTCATGAACTCTTTCCTTATCCCTATGTCTTCAAGAGTTCCTTTTACTTGTCTTCCAAGAGATTGAATGTTTCTGTTTTAATGTTTATATCTTTAATCCATTTTGACTTTTGTTTAGTGCATGGTGATAGAGCTGGGTCAAGTTTTAGTTTTCAACATGTAGAAAGCCAGTTTTTCCAGCACCATTGGTTAAAGAGGCTATCTTTCTTCCAGTAAGCATGTTTGGCCCCTTATCGAATATCAGGTGGCTGAGTGTGTTCATAGAGACCTCTGCACCTTCTAATCTATTCCATTGATCCTCAAGTCTATTTCGTTGTAAATACCATGTTGATTTTATCACAGTGGCTTTGTAGTATAATTTCAAGTCAGGAATTATGATGCCTCCTGCCTTGTCTTTGTTGGTCAGGATTGCCTCTGCTATTCTAGGTCTTTTCTGGTTCCAAATAAATTTTAGGAATGATTTTTCTAGGTCTCAGAGGTATGTTGGTGGCAGTTTGATAGGGATTGGGTTAAATTTGTACAACAGTTTTGGGAGTATGGCCATCTTTACAATGTTAGTTCTTCCTATCCAGGAGCATGGAATATCTTTCCATTTTCTGAAATCCTTTACGATCTCTTTTCTTAGGGTACTGTAATTTTCTGTGAAAAGGTCTTTGACTTCCTTGGTTAAGTGAATTCCAAGGTATTTCATTTTCCATGGTGCTATAGTAAAAGGTATTGTTTCTATTGTTTCCCTTTCAGTGTGCTTGTTATCTGTGTAGAGGAATGCTATTGACTTTTGAGTATTGACTTTGTATCCTCCTGTGCTACTGAATTTGTGTATCAATTCTCGTAGCTTTTTGGTGGAGTTTTTGGGTCACCCAAGTAAAGTATCATGTCATCTGCAAGTAGTGATAATTTAACTTATTCTTTACCTGTTCTTATTCCTTTTATTTCTCCCTCTTTTCTAATGGCTATTGCTAATGATTTCAAAATCATATTGAATAGGAGGGGTGACAGAAGACATCCTTGTCTTGTACCAGATCTAACAGTAAAAGATTTCAGTTTTTCCCGCATTTAGAATTATATTAGTCATTGGATTGTCATAGATGGCTTTTATCAAATTGAGATAGGGGCCTTATATTCCAATTTTCTGTAGGACTTTGAACATGAATGAGTGATAGACTTTGTCAAAAACTTTTTCTGCATCAATTGAGATGATCATGTGGTTTTTAGATTTCAGTGTATTAATATAGTATATTACATTTATAGATTTTCAAATAATGAACCATCCCTGCATCACTGAGATGATTCCTACCTGGTCGTGGTGTATGATCTTCTTGCTGTATACTATTTGCTAGGATTTTATTGAGGATTTTGCATCTATGTTCATGAGGGAGATTGGCCTATAGTTCTCTTTTTTGGTTGTGTCTTTCTCTGGTTTTGGAATCAGTATAATACTTGCCTCCAGAAATGATTTTGGGAGGACTGCTTCCTTTTCGATTTCATTGAAGAGTTTGAGGAGTGTAGGGATTATGTGTTCTAGAAATTTCTTGTAGAATTCAGCTGTAAATCCATGAGGATTTGGGCTTTTCTTTGTTGGCAGGCTTTGTATTATGTTTCATATCTCATTGCCTGTTATTGGCTTCTCAATTTAGTTATGATAATTTGAACCTTTTGAGGAATCTGTCCATTTCTTCTGTGTCTTCTATTCTTTAAGTGTAAAGATTCTCGAAGTAGCTATGGATAATCTTCTGAATTTCCACTGGGTCTTGGTGATTTCACCTTTTTCATTTCTTATTGCTTGGATTTGAATTTTTTCTTTCCTCTTCTTAATGAGGTTAGCTAGGGGCATAGCAATTTTGTTTAGTCTTTCAACGAACCAGCTTTTTGATTTGTTGATTCTTTAAACTGTTTTCTTCATTTCTGTTGAATTAAATTCTGCTCTAATCTTTATGATTACTTCCCTTCTTTGGCTTCTGGGTTTCGTTTGCTCTTCCTTTTCTAGATGTCAGAGGTGCAACTTAGTGTGTTTATTTGTTCTTGTTCTGTTTTCCTAATGTGTGAGTTCACTGCTATGATTTTCCCTGTGAGAACTGTTTCATCACATCCCATAAATTTCAGTAAGTTGTCATTGAATTGTAGATACTGCTGACGTTATTGTTTATTTTCATCTGTGACTCATTGATTGCTGAGTATGGTGTTGTTTAATTTCCATGTATTTAGCAGGTTTTTCTGGTTTCTTTTGTCATTTATTTCCAGTTTCATTGCGCTGTGGTCGGATAATATGCGTGGGATAATTTCTGTTTTCTTGCATATACTTAAGCATGACCTATGGACATTATGTGGTCTATTTTAGAAAATGACTGGAGTGCAGCTGAAAAAAATGTGTATTCAGCTGTGGTTGGGTGGAACACTCTGTATATGTCCACCAGGTCCATTTGTTCCAAGCTCTGGTTCAGTTCTGCTACTTCCTTGCTAATTTTTTGTCTGGTTGATCTATCTTTTTGAGATAAGGGGATTTTGAGGTCTCCTGTTAAGATTGTGGTCTTTGATATTAGGTTTTTCATGTCCATTAAGATTTGTCATATAGTTGGGTGCTGTTGTGTTTGGTGCATAGATATTTATGAATGTTACCTCTGCCCTTGAATTCTTCCCCTAACTAGTATACAGTGGCCTTCTTTATTTCATTTGATCCTTCTTGGTTTGAAGCTGAGACTGTCTGAGAACAAAGATTGCTACCCCTGCTTTTTTCTGTGGTGCTGGGGCATGTAGTATTGTTTTCCATCCTTTGACATTAAGACTATGAATGTCTTTTTGAGTCAAGTGTGTTTCTTGTATACAACATATTGTTGGGTTTTGTTTTCTAATCTACCTTGCCAGTCTATTTCACTTAATTGGTGAATTGAGTCCTTTTACATTGATGGTTATATTTAGAATGTGTTGACTTATGATTGTCATGTTATTTACCTGCTGGCATTTACTCCTTTTTGTCCTGTGTTTAATTGTTTGCCTTATTTAGTCGGTTCCTTCTGTTCTCTTTTGTGGACTTCTGGTCAATGTGGTCCCTCTCTAGAACATCTTTAAGTAGCCTGTGTAGGGATGGCTTTGTCGTTATAAAATTCTTTAGTTGTTCTTTGTCATGGAAGTATTTCACTTCCCCATCTAACTTGAAAGAGAGTTTTTCAGGGTATAGTAGTCTGGGCCAGAATTTTTTTTATGTACGACTTGAAGTACTCTGCTCCATGCTCTCCTTGCCTTCACCGTTTGTGAAGAGAAGTCGGCTGTAATTCTGATGGGTTTTCCTTTGAATGTTATCTGCTTCTTTTCTCTAGCAGCTTTTAGTATATTATTCTTGTGTTGGATTTCTGGGATCTTGACTATTATATGTCTCAGTGTGTTTTTAGTTAAGTTGAAGTTATTTGGCATTCTATAGGCTTCGGTTACCTGAATGTTGGATTGTTTCCTCGTATTTGGAAAGTTTTCTGTTATTACTTCTGCCCATATTCTTTTTATATAATTTGTGTTGACTCTTTTCTCTTTGATGCCCATTAATCTCACATTGTTCATCCTGGCATCATCTTGGAGGTGATGGATTATTTTTTCCTGCGTCCTCCTTGTTTTTAAGAGTTCTTTTCTCACCATCATATTTCTGATCTCCTCTATTTTTTTAGCCATGTCTTCTTTAGAGGTAGTTATTAATTCTTTTTCTGTAGAGTTTCTTCCACGTCGGGTTTCCTCTACATATTTCTGGACTTGTTTCTGTATTTCAGATGCTATGATTTCAAAGAATTCTTGTTTTTCAAAGAATTTTTTTTTGATTTCAGAAATTATTTCTGTTCTGAGTTTCTCTTTACCTTTCTGCTGTTGTTTCTTTGCTTCACACGCTGTTAATTCATATGTTTCAGTTGGAATAGTGTTCTCTGCACTTTTTCTGGGTGGGCATTGGGTTTCTCCCATACATTTTTGGATTTGATTAATTATTTCAGATGCTATGTATTCAAAAATTTCTTTTTTATTTCAGGCATTAATTCTGAGTTCCTTTATATGTTTCTGCTGTTGTTTTTCTGCTTCTGCCTCTATTAATTCATTCATTTCAGCTGAGTTGGTTTTGTCTGTACTTATTGGTGGGATCAAGGCCTGAGATTGCCTTTTGTTCCTTGTCTTTGTTGTTTGGTATAGCACTGACCTCTGACCTTTGGTGTAGAGCTTTGGTTCAGTTATAACCTTAGTGAGTAATGAGATTCAGGTGCCAATCTATTAAGTTTGAGATTATCAAGTTATGCCTGGCCTGGATCTAGCTGTTGTATTCAATTCTTTTTTGCTGCAGCCCTTCTGGCAAAACTGTGAGTCTGTGGTTCCCCTCTGTTGGATCCCTGGCCCATGGAGAACCAAGGAGCACAGAAGCTCTCCCATATGCTTACTGGGCTGTGTTGGGTTTGATCAAGGGCCAGAGGAGTTACAAAATTTGTCACTCACTCGGCGTGCTTGGGGCAGGCACTTAGGGGAGTTGCAGGGCAGGATGGGCTGGGGTGGATTACCTAGAGAGTCTCAGAAAGTCTCGCTGGCTCAGAGGTCTTGGGGGCGGGGGCTCTGGATGGCGCTGGCTGCTGGAGATGCTCCAGGAAACTCATAGTTCTACGCACTCACCGGGCTGGACTTGGGTGGATCCTATAGAATTCTTTGGGGATGGATCCATCTAGATGCAAGAAGTAGAGGCATTAGGGAGAATCTACATAACCTTAAGTATCCTCCACTATAACACTTGGGATGATGTATAGGATACTTGCAGAGAACAAACAAGAGGAAAACCAGTATCATCTGCTGAAGTCCATACCTAGCTCCAAGGGGGGAAGTATTGGGCCAAAAATCTTCCCCAAAGCTGAAGGCAATTTGGATTCTCAACCAGACCAATCCCTTTCTGCAAAGTCATAAACAGAAAGTAACTAAGCCACTGAACATACCTGGTGAGTCCTACCACCAGACTCTACAAACTTGAAATGTCTACAGTGCATAGAGTTGTCATGACCAGAGTCAGGTCTTGGACTCCCTTCGCCAAATCAGTGTACTTGAATCCAGGATGGTGCTGAGGTTCACAGTACAGGGTCAGTGAGAGACTTGGGGTGGTCTCTGTGCTGGGTGACTTTCAGGGTTTCAATTTGAAGTAACCCTGGAGATCCACATAGTGAGGTTTGCTCACCAATGCAGCAGGGTGTAGAGCTGCAGACTGACTATACACATGGTTGGACTCAGAGGTACTGACCTCACACGCTGAAGATGCCCACTTGGAGGAAGTAGGTCACTGAGATGTGCCTTCAAAAGGGTTGTCCTGCTCCTGGCTGCTTCCTCTCTGGCTCTTTCTCACTCTTCTTGCAGGTTCCATGAAGTGAACAGCTTTCCTCTAATACACTTCTGGCAAGGTGTTTCTACCTTGCTATAGGCCTAAAACAATGGAACCAGATGACCATGGACTGATGTGGCTGATATTGTGAGTCAAAATGAGCCCTTCCTCCCCTAAATTGATATGGGCACAGCGATGAAGAGCTGACTAACACACTGACTCTGTGGTGAATAGACATGAAGGGGAAGGGAAAGGCTTTGAAATATAAAATGGCAGGATGTGTTAAGAGCGTGCTTCCTCTCTTACTCCTCCAAAGTCTCCTGCATGGTGTTCCCTTTTTCTTACAGTGATGAAAGGAAGCAGAGGGTCCCACACACCCAAGGTTTTATGGCTATGAGGTAACAGAGGAGGTTCAAATCATGGTCCACTGAGCTCAGCTCCCTGCAGCATGCAGGGAGCTGAGCTGCTGCACAACTGCCCCCCACCTCAGAGTCTGAAGAGGGAGCAACCTTGGAACAAATGCACACATTAGGGGCCCTAAATGTCCAACCAGATGCAAGTGCAGCAAAGTGGTTGGGAAATGAAGGATTCGGAGCATGTCTTAACTTCGTTTTTTTTTTGTTTGCTTCCTTGCTTTTTTTTTTTTAAATATGTTTTTTGTAACATTGAGTTTATGGGGTTTGTATTTTACAGTAAAGAGGACTGAACACAGGCGCTACATTCCCAGCTCTTTTTAATTTTTATTAAAATTAATAGAATTAAACAGAGTTTTTGCTGTCATTAAACTCTCCAAAATGGGTTCAAACTTACAGTTGTCCTGCCTCAGCCTCCTGAGTGCCTAGGATTACAAGGACAGTGTAGGTTTACATGATTGAATCTTTATCTATTTATTTGTTTCTATATTTTCAGTTTTTTATTAGTATATGCTTGTATAACACAATGATTACACCTGTTCTAGGAAGTTGGTACACGTATATAATGCATTTTAATTTATTTTATTAAGCTACTGCACCCCCACTTTCTATTTCCTGATCCTCTTTCCATTTCAAAAACAGAAATCTATGTCCATACTTGCATCATCTATCTTTTTATCTGAGTCTTTGTATTTGAAGTTCCTCATGTAAGAGAAACAATATAATGTGCGAGCTTGGGGGTCTGGGTTATTTCCCATAACATTATGATCTCAAGGTGCATCATTTTTCCTACAGATGACTCAGATTTATTCATCTTTACAGAAAAATAGTACTCCATTATGTATAAATACCATATTTTCTTTATCCGTGCGTCTGTTGATGGATTTATAGACTCTTCCAATACTTGATTATCGTGAATTTTGCTGCTATAAAAACTGGTATGCATTTATCATTGTAATTTGATGTCTTCTACTGTTTCAGGAAGATGCTTAGCAGAGGAATGGCTAGGGCAGCTGAAATTTCTATTTTAGTTTCTTCTTTTCATTCCTCCCAGTAGTGTGGAACGGTTCATTTGCCCCTGTAGCCTTTCCAACCTTGTTATCTGATTCTTTTTGGCATAAAATGGACTCTGTGTTTTAATTTGAATTTCTCTAGTGGCCACTGATACTGAATATTTTTCATGCATTTATTGACTATTTATAGCTTTTCTTTTGAGAAATATCTATTCATTTTCACCTGTCTCCTTCCCCCTTTTTTTGTAGTACCAGGGATTGAACTCAGGACCCTGCGCTTGCCAGGCAAGTACTTATTCTATTGAGCTATCTCCCAGGGCCCACTATGTTTTGATTGGGTCTTTTATTTTTGGGGGGTCTTTTGCTTTTGGAGTTCCATATATATTTTACATATTAGTATTTTTCCAAGTAATAGCTGGCAAACATTTTTTCTTAGTCTGTGGAGTTCTTTACTTGTGTTTTTCTCCCTTCAGGCATAGAAGCTTTGTAATTTGATATGAGCCCATTTGGTGACTCATGGTGTTATCTCTGCTCCTGGAGTCTTTCCTACATTTATTTCTTTAAGAGTTTTATCTATTTCATCTTACAGTAAATTGTTTCTGTTTCACCATTTACATTTTTGATCTATTTTAATTTTAGTTTTTATGTATGGTGAGATAATATGGGTGTATATTCAATCTTCTGCATGTAAGTAGCCAATTTGCCCTGCACCATTTATGAAAGAGATTATCTTTTCTCCAGTATATATTTTTTGACTCCTTTGTAAAAGACCCAATAGCTCACTATGTTTGGTGTTGTTTCTGTGTCCTCTCCTGCCTTCCACTAATCCATGTCTCTACTTTTTGTGCCAATACCCTTCTAGTTTTATCACTGTAGCATTGTAATATAGCTTCAAATTTGGGATGCTTCCTGCTTTCATCTTGTTACCCAGGATAGCTTTGGTTATTTTGGGTCTCTTCTGATACCATATAAATTTTAGAATTGTATTAGCTTCCTCTGTGATGTATACATTGGTATTTTGATTTATATTACATTAAATCTGTATATCAGTTTTGCAAGAATGGTCATTTTGACACTAATGGTTCTGCCTGCCCAGGTGTAGGGGATGTATACCTATCTTTTGATGCCCTCTTAAATCTCCTTTTTCAAAGTACTGTAGTATTTTGTAGAAGTCCTTCACTTCCTTGGTTAGGTTAATTCCTAAGTATTTAATTTTTCTTCATGCTATTGTGAATAATATTGTTTTCCTAATATCTTTCTCAGTGTGTTTATTACTAATGTATGGGGCGTTATTGATTTTTAAATTAATTTTTATACTGATATATTGCTGAATCTAGTAATTAATTCTAAAAGACTTTTGATGGAATTTTTGGGTCTTCTATGTAGAGAGCCAAATCATTAGCAAATAATAATAATTTCCCTTATTTTCTGTATATATCCTTCTAATTATTTTTCTGATTACTCTGGATAGTATTTTGAGTACTATGTTGAACAAAAATGATTATAATGATCATCCTGTCTTGCACCTGATTTTAGAAAGAAAGCTTTCAGTTTTTCCCCAATTAGTATGACATTGGCCATTGGTTTTTCATAAAGGGTTTTTATCAGATCCAAATAACATGTTTCTACACCTATTTTCTTCAGGGAATTTTTTATCATGAAGAAATTTTTGGATTTTGTCACAGGCTTTTTAAAAACACTGATTGAGATGATCACATAATTTCTTCTTTGCTTCTATTTATGTGATATGATACCTTTATTGTTTCTGTATGTTGACTATCCCAGGGATAAAGTCTACATGGTCTTAATGTATGATCTTTTCAATGATTATATTTTGATTTCTGTTTGGCAGTATCTTGTTGAGAAGTTTTGCATATATATTCATTAAATCTATTTCCTGTAATTTGCTTCTATAGTTGGCTGTTTGTCTGGTTTTTATATCAGGGTCATGCAAACTTTGAGGAATGACTTTGAGAATACTTTCTCCCTTTCATTTTCATTAATGAGTTTGAAGAGTATTTGTGTAGAACTTCTTTGAAGTTCTTCTAGAATTCAGCAGTACATTCACCTGGACCTGGACTTTTCTTAGTTTGTGGGTTTTTTTGTTTTTTCAGCACTACATCAGTTACACTGCGTGTTATTGAATTTTTCTGGTTTTTAAATCTTCCTTATTTAGTTTGGCTGACTATATGTATCTATTAATCTATCCATTTCTTATTAACTCTCCACTTTATTATCATACAGATGTGTAAAATAGTTGCTAATAATGTTGTGGATTTCAGAAGTGTCCATTGTGATTTCACCTTTTCTGTTTTTAATTGTATTGACTTGGGTCTTCCCTCTTTTTTCGTGAGGTCAGCTGAGTTTTTCTACTTTGTCCTTTCTTTTGAAGAATTAGCTCTTGGATTCACTGACTTGGTTTGTTTGTTTTGTTTCTCCATCTCATTGATTTCTATGCTGACCTTTATAATTTCCTTCCTTGTATGCCCTTAGGATTTGCATCTTTGAGTCTCTTGAGATTCATCATTACGTTATTCATTTGCATTTACTCTGTTTTTCTGATGAGGGTATTTATAGCTATAAACTTCCCTTTTAGGACTGCTTTCATTGTACCCTGCAAGTTCTGGTGTGTTGTATTGGTATTATCATTTAATTCTAAGAACTATCTTATTTATCCTTTTATTTTGTCTGTGACCCACAGACAAGATTATATTGTTTAATTTCCATTTATTTGCATAATTTTTGTGGTTTCTTTTGCCATTTAGTTCTAGTTTCATTCTACTATGTTCTGATAAACGGCATATTATAATTTGAACTCTTTTTTATGATTAACATTTTTATTGTTATCTTCCATTTAATAGCACCTGATTTCTATCTGGTATAATTTTTTATTATAATTTTCTTTCATTTTGAAGAGTAAAAACAAAAACAAATCCAGAATCAGGGTAACATACAACAATACATGTATTACAGATTTTTAACACAAGAATAGCTGATTGACAATGAGTGAGATATTACCTATTTTTATCATCAAATCTGTTGCTCAGATTATCAGATATATTTATGCAAGATGGAATATATGATTGAATAATAGTGCATGCTTTCAAAAAATCCTAAATTTTGTTCTTATCTCTTTCTTTTATTATCTTTTTCTAAAAAAAATTAAAGAGAACACAGTAATAATTGATATGACAATAGAAATGGTACACATTTAGAAGACCAAGATGACAGGTATTTCAAGTATAGTTTTTGTATTACACATTGCTGGCCCAGTGTAGTTACTTGGATTACAGTTATCTGCATACAGAGTTAGTCAAGGTTAGAATTTAACTGCTATTTTCATAAAACTCATGGAAATCCTTAGCACAATCACCTCTTCCATCTTGTACATATGCTTGCATGCTTTTTCCCCTTCTGTTTTTCCTATCTTTTCTCCTTCCTCTCATCTTCATTGCTTAATCCTTAAGTTCTGTTTCTTTCTATTTAACTACATCTGTTATACTTTTCAGGTTTTATTTCTTCTTTTGGGTTCTTACACTGGGAAAAAATATGATAATTACACATGTTGGTCTGGTTTATTTCACTTATGAGTATAGCCTCAAGTTGTATCCACTTATCTATGGAGGATTCTAGTTTGTCTCTCTTTTATAGCTGAGTCATATTCCATTGTATAGAAATGCCACATCTTTTTCATCCATTTCTCAGGTTATGGGCACTTTGATTGCTTCCATAATTTGGCTATGACAAATTGTGTTGTTATAAACATAGGTGTACATGTATCCACTATGATGTAATGTTTTCAGCTCTTTTGGAAAACTTCTCAAAAGGGGATAGCTGGATTGAATGGAATTTCAATCCTAGTGCTTGAGGAGTCTCCATACTGATTTCCATAATGGTTAAACCAGTCTACATTTCCACCAGTAGTGGAGAAGGGTCCTTTTTCCCCCTCACAGCCTCTCTAGCATTTGTTGTTAGTTGATTTCTTATGATAGCCCTTCTTTCTGGGGTGAGATGGTATCTCAGTGTTGTTTTATTTTACATTTCTTGAATGGCCAGTGATATGGGGTATTTTTTCAGGTATTTATTTGCCTCGTGTATTCTTTCTCTGAGGAGTGTGTATTCATCTCAGATGCCTATTTTTGGATTGTGTCTTTAAATTTTGGGATCTTAAATATTTTTAGTTCTTTATATATTCTGAATAGAAGACCTTTGTCTGAATGATTATTGGTTAGGATTTCTTCCAAATTTGTGGGTTGTCTTTTCACTTTTTTGGTAACTTCTTTCGATGTGCAGAAACTTCTCAATAAGAGGAAGTCCCAGTTGTTGATTCTTTCAAGTATTTCCCCTGCAGTTTGATATTTTGTTCATGAAATGTTTGCCTACCCCTGTGTCTTCAAGAATTTCACTTTCTGCCTCTTCCAGGAGATTTTGTGTTTCTAGTTTAATGATTAGATCTTTAATCCTTTTTGACTTCAGTTAGTACATGATGATAGACCTGGGTCTAGCTTTAGTTTTTGGCATGCAGGGAGCCAGTTTTTCTAGCACCATTTGTTAAAGAGGTTATCTTTCTTCCAGTGGACATGTTTGGCCCCTTTGTAGAAGACATGATGGATGAGTTTGTAGTTGTATCTGCATCTTCTCATCTATTCCATTGATGCTCAGGTCTATTTTTTTTTTGCCAGTACCATGTGGATTTTATCATAGTAGCCTTGTAGTGTAGTTTCAAGTCAGGGATTGTAATGCCTCCTGCCTTGCCTTTGTTGCCCAGGATTGCCTTTGCTATTCTAAGTCTTTTCTGGTTCCAAATCAATTTTAGGAATGATTTTTCTAGATCAGTGAAAATAATTTGAACACTTTCATTCCCCTACATATGCATTATTGGGTAATATATGGAGGCATTCCATGTGCTGCTGAGATGAATGTGTATTCTGATGTTATTAGGTAGAACATGCTGTAGAAGTCTATTTCATTTGTTGAAAGGTTTGGCTCAGCTCTGCTATTTCATTGTCAACTTTTGGGGCCTAGTTGGTCTTTCTGTGACACTGTAGTATCTAACCCTTCCACTATAATTGTGTTAATGTTTATTTGATCTTTTATGTCCAATAGTACTAGTTTTATGCTGGGTGTCCTGTTGTTAGTGTATGTATGTTAATAATTATTATCTCTTCCTGTTAAATTGTTTCCCTAAATTATATGCCATGATTTTGTTTGCTTCTACTGGTCAGTTTTTGCTTGAAGTCTACTTTGTCTGAAAATAGCATAGCCTTTATGGGGTCCCATTACATGGAATATTGTTTCTTATAATTTTAAGTCTATAAATTTCTTTTTGAGCAAAATATATTTCTTGTGTATAGCGCATAGCTGGATTTCATTTCTTGATATATTCCATCAATCTTTAATTAGGGAACTGAGACCACAACTCTGTCCTGTCACTGCATTATTTTTCTGTGCAGATTCTCTTTTTTCATTCTACTTAGCAGCTTACCCTGCTTGGTAGATTCATCCTATTGGTCCTTTTGGAAGTGCTAATTCATTGTCTCTTTCAGGATATTCTTGAGAATGTCTTGGAGTGTTAATTTGGTGATCATGAATTTCTTTAGGCATTCTCATCATGAATTATCTCATTGTATCATTGATTTTGAAAGATAGTTTTGCAGAATGTATCAGTCAGTGTAGAAATTGTTTTATTTGTAGCTTGTAACACCATTTGATGACTCCTTGAAGGTCTGTGTTGAGAAATCTGTTGTAATTCATTGTTTTCCTAACAGCTTTTAACATTCTATTTATGTTGGACTTCTGGGATTTCGACTACAATGTGTTGTAGAGAGACTTTTTTAATGATCCTGAGTATTTGAGATTGTATACCCTTCAATTAGTTGCATATCAAAATATTTTCTTATATTTGGAAAGTTTTCTGCTATTATTTAAGTAAATAGTTTTTAATGCTATTTTGCTGCTTTCTATTTTTTCAGTTATTGCAATTAATCTTTGATTGGCATTCTTTATAACATCTAGCAGCTGCTGGATTCATTTCCCATGTTTTCTTGTTGTTTTTAAGGTATCTTTGGCTAGTTGGTCATCAACATGTGCCCTGTCTCCTGGTTCTGACATTCTGTTCTCATGTTGGTCACATTGGTCATATCTCCTCATATTGTTGACAGAATTTATAATCTCCTGGATTTCTTGGTACCTTTGCTGTGGATGCTGATTCTTTTCTATGTTTGACTCTTGGCTACTGTTTTTCTTAGCATGGCTAGCTTGTTAGTATTGTATTCTGTACATGTGCTTATTATTTTGTTTATTAGGACTATTGTCTGTTGTACTTTTTGTGTATTTACCAAGTACCTTGTTGATCTTGTTGTTGTTTTTTTTTAACCTCTTCTGTTATTATAATAATTAGGCTCTTTGGCTTTTGATTTTCCCCCTGTCAAAGCCCTGTGGACCAGCTTTGGAGTTTTGGGAGTTTTTGAAGGCATTTTGTTGCCTTGCTGTCTCATATTTCTATTATTTTTGTTTGTGTGTTTTGTGTACTGAAGTTTGTGGGTTGATTAGGTGGAAGATAATTTTGCTAATATAGAGACTCTTTACTTAGTGTCTGCTTTTCATTGACACCCTCTGGGCATGACTAAGTATAGGCCTTTGCCCCTATGTCAGGATCCAACTACCTCCATTAATTTGGCTAGAAAAATTATAGTATATTTGGCCTAATACTCAGTTCTATGAGAATGGGCCACAGTATTAATGTCACAAAGACAACTCAGATATTAGCATACAGAAAAATAAATTAACAGCAATAGCCATGTCACTTTGACTATAGTAAAATAGCAACAATAATCTCATCAAAGACAAAATAGTCATCAACATATTCTAAGAACCAATGATATACAACCATTAACCATAGAAAAGAATTCTATATTTATCATGTTAATATTATCCCTTGGTTACAGCAGATTTATCAGGGAATTTCCAAAATGAGTGGACAACGAAGGCTTAAGTAAATGAATCAAATGGTGTGATTCTAGGGTTGCAGGAGGATCAAAACCCTGTAACAGAATTTGAGATTCTCCGGTGAATAAGGCAACGATCTTCTTTGGACTGCCCATATTCATTTAGTTATCAAAATGGGGATGGGGTGAAGAATACTGAAGAAAGGTGAAAATCTCTCAAGGACTTCTCCAAGTAAGACATTGTTCATTTAGGAGAACTATATTATCTCCAGGAAGGTCTCCACCCAGGAATGAGATGCCTGCAGCTACTGTCTTTGTCTGGTTAACTGAGGTTGGAGGCAGATGCGTTTAGCTGTGGCCTTGTCTTGTCCTTTGCTTCACAGGTCTCCACAGGCCTCAGTCAGTCAGAATCAGTGATTCATAGTGTTTCACTCACTTGTTATGAGTGCACTGCCCATTTCTAGCCAAAGAGGCCTAGGCCTTAGACACTCATAATTAAACATGGACAGCCAATTGATTAAGTTATTCTCAGAGCTAAGTAGTGGTCTCCATTATACATTTATAGTATAAACATTAACATAAACCAAATATTCACCCCAAGTAAATATCTACTGAATGAGGCAACTTTACCTCCATTATAACGAACGATATTGAACACTAATAGCATGGAGTTAACTACTACAGATTCAAAAAGCATAATGGCTGTGGAGGGGGTAGGAATGTAGAGAATGATAAAAATAGAATTTGAAGTATTATTCAATGGAAGATGGGCAAGAGGTGGAAAAAATGAGACGGATCCTATTGAAGATTAAAGAAACTAGAAGTATTGGATGACAGTAACAGGAAAAATAAACAAGAAAAAGAAGAAAAACAAATAGCAAGATAATAGAAAAAAAAAGAAAAGAAAAGGGAAAAGATAAAAAATAATTGTCAGTTTAAAAAAAATCTTCTGTATTTTTCAATGAGTGTTTCTTCCCAGTATTTTCAGTCCATCAAGTGGCATTTTTTTTGGCTTAGGTTTATGTCCTGTGGAATTTGGGGGTGCCCTTCATCCTCTGTCTGAATGCCCCAGTCTATGGGCAACTGTTCATGCTGAGTCACACTCTTGCTCACACTAGTAGATGGGAAAAATAATCTCATTTTGGGGAGGTGATTATTTGTTCTCTACTGGGTGTAAACTGCGGGGCAGGGATTCAAGCAGACTGCTGGATCTTATGTCAATGCTTTTAGATCCCAGCTTCCTCTGTAAGCCACTATCACTGGGCCAGGTTTCTTAATATGAGGGGTGTCCTTCCCTACATGAGTTTACAGTTCTCAGGGGGTTGGTGTAGCCTGTGCTCTCTCCTTGGCTGTCTCCTGTAGTTATCATTCTCCTCGTCACTGTGGAAGGTTACCATGGGAAATAATGAAATAGAGGAGTTATTCTGAGGCTCCAACTCAAAAGGTCACTTCCCAAAGTGTAGCCTAAGTTGCTGGTGTATGACAGGTACTTGCTGGGTTTCTTCTCCTACTTTCTGTAAAGGAATCACTTTTGGAGTAAAACCTCGCACTGTTTTTGTAGTTTCTTATAGCCACTATACTTTCACTGGGGCTAGTGCTGCAGGCCACGTGTCTTGTATCCCCTAGGGCTGCCAACTCTGGGGCTTATTCTTTCTCCCAAGGCATGGGCTTCATCTATGCACAAGTTGATTAGTTAGTCCCTTGCCTGCCTCAAATTCAGAGGAAACAAAACACAGAACAGGCTTGAAGTTCTGCACATAGCAGGGCTCCACTTTCCACATGACTGAATTTTTAGTAATGGCTGTGTGTGACAATGTGACTCACAGAAATCCTTAAAACTTAGACTCGGTGTGATGGCTCTCACCTGTTATCCCAGTACTTGGGAGGCTGAAAATAGGAGGATCATGACAAGTCCGATCTGTGTAGTGAGACCCTGTAGGCCCTGTACTAAATACATTTTTGAAAAAGGACTCCCTGAAAACTTAGTAGTGAGGTCCTTTGAGCCACCTACCTGGCTTCCACACAGGTGTTCACTGGATGCCTTTATCACTGTACATTGAGTAGCTCAGCTTCGTGCCAACCTGAGGTGGCCATGGAGTGGTGGTTGCAGTGATGGGACTTTTCCTCATCCACACACAGCCTACCATGCCCCTCTGCTACCTCCTGAGCTGTTATGGAAATAACATTTCCAATGAGTTATCTCCATCACTTCTTGTAGGCTCCACCATCTGATGCTGAGTCCAGCATCTACAACTCCCTACAAAGTGTGGGTTGTGACCCCTGGGACATGGCAAGGGACCTCCTGTAGAGCACTGAGTGCCAGGGCAAGCCTCCGGTGTGGCCTTCTTGGAGCTGTGTGGACTGCATGAATGTGGGTATATACATTTTATAACACCCAGGAAACAATGAAGTAAGAACCTTCCAGGAATGTTGACAGCAGACCCCAACTCTGTCAAGTGCTATTGTTATGGTTACTCATCTCTGTGTCAGGTACAATTCACAGCCCTAAAAGCTATCTTTTTCAGGTGTTCACATATATACATACATAAAATCAATATAACAGAAAAGGCATTCAGACAAGATTGAAGCAATGGATTCCTGTGCACATAGATGATAGAAAAGATAGATGACTCATTTCTTCCCTCCAAAATGATTATATTTTGTGTAATTTTACTTCACTACAAAAACTACTTTGAAAACAGCAATCATAAACTCCCCAAAGCCCTGAGGAACCAGCTCCACAATAAAGAGGGAGAGCATTGCCCTGGAAGATGAATGCCTGAGGGTCCCTTAAATGCCGGGAGCCATAGCCCCACAGGATTCATCTGGGACCTGGGGGGTTTATGTACTACAGCTAAATAAAACATAAAATGTTATGATGTATATTTTCTAGCATCTACACCTCATATAAAAGTTTACTGATACCTTCAGGGATTCAAATAAATGCTACAGATTCCCACACTCCATGGCTGGTGCTGCTGCAAACAGACTCTGTGAGCAAATGCCTAATTTTTGCAATATTTGTTGATTGGATCATAGACTCTCTTATTTCTCTTTAGGGGCACAGAAGCAATTTCACAGGCTTGCACATCAGCCAGGTTTTACAGAGACCATGATTTTTAACAATAGGTTGTCATAGTGCCTGACATGGGCTTATAATTGCAATGCTTTGGTAAGAGCTCACAGGAAGTCAGTTATGGTGGCACATGCCTGTAATCCTAGAGCTCAGGGAGAGTGAGGCAGGAGCCCAAGCTGAAACCCAGCCTAGGCAACTTAGCATGGTCCTGTTGTCAAAATTTAAACATTTTAAAAAGAGTTAGAGGGGGAATATAGCAAAGTGCAAAGGTTCTAGTTTCAATTTCCAGTACCACACACACACACACACACACACACACACACACACACGAGTCTATAGGAGGAGAAAAGAAACTGTGTAGGTTATTGGGATGCACTGGGCATGTGGACTTATAAAAGCTATATAACAGGGCTCTAGTTGCCCCACATTCAGGCTCTCAGTGGAGAGCGATGTCTTTTCCCTCCACTCCGATTCCAGACATAATATTTGAGGCTCTAGCCCATGGAGGCTGGGTCTGTGTGTGGGTCACTCTGTAATCTGCAGTCCCTTTCAGACAAAGTCTTTGATCACATTGACCATGAGCCGTGCTTGATTGGGCAGAGGTCAGTGGAGCAGTAACCTCCCGCGTCCAGTCACTGTGTTTGCCTATAGAGCATTTAGAGATCTAACTGCACCCACCTGGAGTACCCAACTCCATTTCACCCCTGGCCTAGACCAGTGCTTCCCATCGATTCACCTCCAAAAATTTTCCCTCCCTAACATTTCATATTGCTAGGACAGTCATTGGTGGGCTGTTGTGCTCAGTATCTACAGAATGTCAAGGAGGCAGACTCCAGCCTACTCACTCACTGTGAGCAAGTTTCCCGATGTCCCTAAGCTTGTTCATTTTACAGAACAGGGGTGAGAAACAACACTGGAGAAATTTGTGGACAGCCGTGGATGTTGTGCACTCCCCACCACGGAGGGTGTTCTTTCTCTGCTGCAGGCATGGGATCACTTCCAGCTCTCGATGTGGCCTCCTTCTTCAGTGATCTTCTATGTCACCCACTCTGGTGATCATGACTATGGTGTGTCCCAAGAGCAGGGTTCTGGGTCATTGCACTTGATCACCTTGGTAAGGTAGATGTGATGTCTACACTGCCTACCAGGATGTTTGCTCCTCGTTGCATGCATTGAAAATACTCACCACCATGCACTGCAATTCCTTATCATCTGATTCAGATACTGAACAAAAACATGCTAAGGAGATACGAATTTGCAGATGGTTTCACTATAAAATAAAACTATTTTTTTTTAACTAATAAAATGCATGATCTCCTCTAGCCATTTTAGATGAAGATGTAGAGTAGAAATGGGAAAGCTATGGTCTGAGGGCCAAAGGTGGCTTGTGGAGTGTTTTGTAAATAAAGTTTTATTGAGACACAGCGAGTGCATGTTACCTAGTACCTAGTGCACACGGCTGATTTTGACATCTACTGGCAGAGTAGAGTGGCTGCAGCCATGTGACCCACAAAGGCTTAATGGTTTCTTACCTAGACATTGTAAGGAAAGATGTGCTGAGCCCTTCCCGTCCCTTTGCTGACATCTCTTTATAAAAATACAGATAGAAGAAAGACCTTTCTGAGGCCCAAAGATCCCTGGGTGATGTCTTCAACCCCACACAGGCTCACTCATCCTCACTACAGGATGGGTTCTTCCTGGTCCCTTTTCTCAGGGGTGACCATTAGATGGTGGGAATTTTTACTTCATCTGAAGATTTAATAAAAATCCTATTTGTCTTTGACATCATAAAATAAAACAGGATCAAACAATTGCTACAAAAAAATATACATAAAATATGGCAGTCAGAGAGAAGGAGCTAACCTGTCAAGAAAGTTTGAAAGATGAGAACAGAGGGGACAGTGTGGCCAACAGGTCTGTAGGCCTGGGGACAAAGGGATTCTGGTCCCAGAGCAGGTGAGCCCTTCACAGGTGGTGTGTCCTGTGGAGAGGGGATCAGGCTTCCCCGGGCTCAGTGTCTCTAGGCCTTAAAGTCATGCTAAGCCCTCCTTCTCCTGTGATGATAATTTGGTTTCCTCTATAATTTGCCTGGAGGAGAATAATAAATTGCACAGCAAACATGAGTATGCAGTCTGCTTGATGGTTTTATTTCTCATTATGAATGAATAAATGGAAACTCTGCTTTCCACAAACTCATTAGTCAAGCTCTAAATGAGAAGCTTTGTTCTTCTTTAATATCCAGTGGGACCAGAGCCAACATGGGGCCGGCAGGACATGCTTCCTTCCCTCTGGCAAGCTATCTTCATTTATCTGTTTGTATGACTAAAAAACAAGATGTGGTTATCATAACTTTGCATTCTGAAACCAGCTTACTTGCCCACCCCACGTTGCTCTTTCTCTTGTCTGTGGAATATAAGTGGTAAACCATCACCTTATGTAGCTACCTTCTGGATCAAGTTTGCAAAGAAACAGGATCAATAGGAGAGATAGACTGATGGTTACATAGATAATACACAAGTAGATAGGCAGGTAGGTAGATAAATAATAGATAGATACACAGACAGTCAAAGGTGTGATTGGTTGATAGATAGATGACAGACAGATATATATTCTAGAGTCATACAGTTGTACAACTAAGCTCCAAGATCCTCAGTCTGCAAGCTGAATCTCACAAAACCCACGGCATAGCCCCAGGCTGACTCCAAGTCCTGAGAGTCAGGAGAACTGAAGTCATTAGCTGCAGTTCAAAGTAGGCAAGTTCAAGGCTGAGGAGATAGCTCACTGGCTTAAGTGCCTATTTGGAATAGCACAAGGTCCTGAGTTCGATCCCCATTACAAAAAAAAAAAAAAAAAAAAAAAAAAAAACCCAAAATGTAGGCAAGTTCAAAGCACATGAAGAACCAATATTTCTTCTCAAGTTAAAAGGCCTAAAAGACCAGGCTCAGACTCCAGAGGAAGGCAAGAACTGGCCGTGCCTTAGGCTTTTTCTCTAGTTGGTCTTGAAATGATTGGTTGAGGCCCACCAACCTCATAAAGCGCCATTCACTTTACCCAAGCACAGGCTGAAATATCATTCTCTTCACCTGGAATCTCAGAGAAGGGGCAGTATGGAGCCCCCGGAAGGCAGGGCTTCTGGAGCCTAAGGACAGTGGTTGCAGGGAGGGCTGGGCGGGAGCAGACCAACTTCTCCACTGGGACACTGATGCCGCTCTGAGTGACGGAGAGTGGGTACACTGCTGAGAAGGGCAGGTCTCCCTGCACTGTGACACACTGCAGAATAAAGAACAGCCAGAAGTTCACAAGTTTCTGAGAGGCTTTGTTTAGAACTGAGAACTGACAGAACATAATTTGGGGTGTATGTTCAGAAGTAATAAAAAAATCTCCCAGAAAGACACACGCACACATACACACACACACACATGCACACACAGTCAAAAATAGGGGAGGAAAAGGGCCGGGGAAGGTGAGTAAGGAGGAGTGTGAAGGTAAAGGCTGTTACACACACGTACTCATGCGCTATAACCAAGCCCTGTGTTCTGCACACCTCAGATGCACTAACCAAATAAAAAATGAAATTCAAGAAAACCAGGGGAAAAGCACTTTCCTCCATCAAAAATTCACTAAAATAAAATGTGTCTCTTGTAGCCATGAGAATCGCAAGCATGGGAGTTAAACATAGATGTGAGGATCAGACTGTGGCCTGGACCCTTGGGCAGCAGTGCAGACAGGCAGCTGCCACAGGGGGCCAGCTCTCCTCCCCTGCACAGAGCCTGTGGGGGTGTCTGCGGTCCCACAGGCTCCTCTGTCACCTGGGAATTCCATTAAAGTCATTAAGGAAAAAATCAACTTTGGCATTATGCACATATTAAAATGTTCTGTCTCATCACTCGTCATTATAACTATAAATATGCAAAATCGGGCTGCCTATAATTGCAACCATGCCTCATGTGGTTACTTAAATTGAAATCAAATAATTAATTATTAATTAATGAATTAAGATGAAGTAAAATTAGGAGCTGAGAGTTTCACTCACAGGAAACGCACTTTCGGTACTCAGTGTTCATGTGCGTCCAGTGACCACCAGGCTGGACAGTGAGAGGCAGAACACTTCATCGTCGCAGAATGCTGTGCGGCACAGCGCTGCCATAGACCCTGAAAGCTCCAGCAGAAAGCTATTTCAGGAGCATGCGATGTTTGTTGTCCTCTAATTCCTGCAATCCCTGCGCCTCAGAGGTCTGAGGCATGAGCAGTGTAAGTTTGAGAGTAACTTGGTGAGACTGTCTCAAAATAAATATTTAACAGGGTTGGGGATGTATCTCAGTAGTAGGAGTCAGAACTCTACCTGGGCTCAGTTTAAAAACTGCAAAGAAGAAAAAAGTATAGATAATGTGTTTCCAAGTTTCTTAAACATTCTCAGAGTTCTGGCTGATGGCGTTAATAGATTTTGTTAACAAAACATCTAAGTAAATGAAAGGAATACGCACTTAGGGGCTGAGGCCCCTGGGTTCGAATTGACTTACTGTCTAGCAGCTGAGTAAGTTGATATTTGAATCTCAGCTTCTTCATTCACAGAATGGAAAGAGTAAAACTCACTTTGAAGGAGTGTTTTGAGAATTAAGTGAATTAGTGCTTCTAAAAGTGAGGAGAAACCTTATGATAATTATTATTGCTGTCACTTAAAAACGGTTTGTTCTCTCCAAGCATGTTTTCATACGTATATTCATTTCTAGCTTGTATCATTAGAACTTTCCCATTTATTCTGATATGTTTATAAATTATTCAATTTGTGCAAATCTGAAATTATTTTTAAGTTATAATTCTTTTGATAGCAGCCAACAAGTTAATTTCCTTCCTCATTCTCCTCATTTTGGTTAAGGTTCCAATGTTCTCCACTGTGAAAGAGTCAGAAGAAAGTGAAGCTAAACCTCCATGACAGAGTTCAGGATGGGAAAGAGAAAGGCTACGGATCTGGCCCTGAGCCCGCTCCTATTATACTTAAGAGACTAATCTCTCTCTGCAAGAGTCCTTGAAAATCATTGACAGGAGAGGCTTTTGAGATGCTTTCAAACATCAGAAGGCTCATCCAAAAATACGCTGGCCCAGGAGCACCAATTAGCCTGCATTTGATCAGGATCAGATGGCAACTTTCCAGGACGAGCATCCCCACTGGGATCTCAGGGATGCGTCCTCCATCAAAGCGCAGAGGGCATCGTGGAGCTCCAGATTCTGCCTCCCTGTTCTGAAAACCCAGAGGGGTGACTCCTTACTTGGTGTCTCAGTTACTTTTTCCTCACTGCTGGGACAAAATACCCAACACCCAGGATTAAGGGAAGAAAAGTTGATTTAGCTCACAGTTAGTGGAGGTTTCAGTCCATACCCAGCTGGCTCCAAGGTAGAGTGGCACAGGGCAGTGGGCAGCAGTTCATGAAGGTGGAAAATAACAAAGCACCAAGGGAGGGGCAGCAGCTGAGGCAGCTAGCAAGCTTCTCTCCCCTCTTACATTTTTATGTAGACTATGTACCCCAGGGTGGATATAAACTCACACCATAATCCCAGCACTGTGTCATGAATTAATCACAAACTTTAGAAGCTGCCCCAACAACTGCATAGATTTGGTGGGGACATCGAGACACAAACCATAACATTTTGTCCCTTATCCTCCAAAGAATAATGCACATCCCTTCATGCAAAAGGCATCTTAGTCCATCTCTAAGAGTTGCCAAAGTCCTAATAGTTTTAGCATTGCTGAAAAGTCCAAAGTCTCTTCTGAGATTCATGACAAACTAATAGCTGTGAGCCCCTGTACAGATGAAAAGTTAAATACTTCCAACATTCAATGGCACAAGAAAAACATTACCATTCCAAAAGGTAACAACAGTAGAATACAAAAGTTTGGGACCAAAGCAAGTCCAAAATCCATGAGGGCAAACATTAAGTCCTGTAGTTCCATGTGGAACATCCAAAGCGATCTGTGGCAAATTATGAGTTTCAGGTAGCTCCACCTCTAGGCACTTATGGAGGTACCTCCCATGGCTTCTCTCTAGGCCCACTTTGCTTCCTCCTTGAAGTTTCTCTTAGATGATCCACATTCTTGGCTTTTCCAAATTTCTGAGGTCTCCATTGCAATGTAGGCTTCTCACTCTCAGCTTCACACACTGCCCTCTCAGGGCACACTACCTGGCCTCCCAGGCCCTCTTCTAAAATCTAGGTGGAAGGCTTCTTAACCTGAGAACTCTTGCATTCTGCATGCACCTAAGAGCAACAGGACATGGATGATGCAAAGGTCTGTTGCCAGCTGGAGCAGTAGCCAGGCTTTCTTCTCTCTTGGCTGTAGGAGTCGAGTGCCTGGATCACTGATCCCTCTGATGAAGAATGTGAAGAGCAAATTCTCCATGCTGCCACCATTGTGGAACCTAGTGTGGCCACCACTGCCATTCTAGAACGTAGTACTCTGCAGCTTTCTCCTCAAAAGCGGAGTCTTTCACCTTTGCAATTTTGAGGGGGCAAAGAGTGGAGATTTGCCCTTCCTTTTGATACTCACAGGCCATCTTTTCTATTCTCTTTCTTCTCCATATAAATCTGACTAAAACCCCCAACAATAGTCATGCCACTGCCTCAACATTTGACTGCTTTGAACTTTCTTTTGCAAAATTAATCAGTTTTCCATGCCTAATCTCATTCTCAGGCAAAGTCTCTAAACAGGAGAAAAATTCAGAAAAATTTTCTGCCAAACCATAGCACACATCATCTGGAGTGCAGAAGCCAGTGCAGTCCCTCTTCCCAGCAGAAACCTCCCCAGCCTGGTCTTTGAAGGCAGGATTCACATCAGCCTTCTGGTTTTCTGAGCTCTGGCCAGAATCTTCCGTACACAATAGCTGAAGGAAGTCCAATGCTTCTCTTGTAGGCAACATCTCATCCTTCCTATCTCTTCCCATGAGCCATTCTCAAAGACTCTTGAACGACACGGTCAGGTGTATGGTCACAACAATGACCCCGCTTCTGTGGTATCAAATTCTGTCTTAGTTACTTTTTCCTCACTGCTGGGACAAAATACTCAACACTCAAAATTAAGGAAGGAAGGGTTTATTTAGCTCAAAGTTACTGGGGGCTTCAGTCCATACTCGGCTGGCTCCAAGCAGAGTGGCACAGGGCAGAGGGCGGTTGTTCATGGCAGTGGAAGACAGCAAAGAGCAACAGGGAGGAGCAGAAGCCGAGGCAGCCGGGGAGCCTCTCTCTCCTCTGTACATTTGTACGCAGATTTTCTGCCCCAGGATGGGTGTAGCACTCACAC
The DNA here is from genome assembly GCA_004027165.1 of Ctenomys sociabilis. Classification (NCBI taxonomy): domain Eukaryota; kingdom Metazoa; phylum Chordata; class Mammalia; order Rodentia; family Ctenomyidae; genus Ctenomys; species Ctenomys sociabilis. Next base: position 252,157 of record PVKA01000043.1, read on the forward strand.
CCATAATCCCAGTATTGCATCATGAATTAATTGCAAACTCTAGAAGCTGCCCCATGACTGCATGAGGCTTTGGAGATAACTAGAAGCAAACATAGTACTCGGTAAGCACCATTAGCATCACCCTGGAGGAGACAAAGGGCTGGTTTCCTGGTGATCCTTTTGTGCACTGGGTCAAGAATTTGTTTATTTATTTCAGTATTGGGGACTGAACTCAGGGCCTTCACACTGAACTATATCTGTAGCGCTTTTTAATTTTTTTGACACAGGAGTTCACTAAATTTTTGTGTTATTCAGGTTCAGCTCAAACTTGCTCTCCCCCTCCCCCAGCCTCCCTGAGCTACCTGGCTCAGGTCAGAAATTTAAAAGCAATGATTTAAAGACCCAGAGAAAACCCTCCCACAATACTAGCAAAGGACAAAATAGCCTGGTCTAGGTCTTCATGAACAAATTAGCAAGTATAGAGTTCCTTCCTGCTAGAAAGCAACTCCGGTAACATTCTCCTTGTCTTATTTATTTGTAGGGTATTAATCTGGCCTTGCCCCAGCTGTTACCTGGCCTCTCCCAATTTAAATAAATAAAATCTCTCCTGGAGTCCTCACAGTGACTCCATTCCACCTGAACACCACAAAGAGAAAAGTTAGCTGCAGTCAGGAGAGTCTTGCTCTTTTTCTTGCAAAAATTACCCTGGAGGTAAAATGATGTCAGATTTAGAGAATTATATACACATGTACACACAGTACACACATGTATGCAAATGTGTTCATCTTTTTCTAGTCAGTGGATGGGGCTATTTTTAGTTCTGATGTTCAGTGACTTTCTTCCTCTTAGTCACTTGTGCAAAGCTGTCCGTGAAACCAGGGGACCCTAAATCATATTCTTCACAGCAATGGCTCCATCAAGCTCCACATGCAGAGGAGCAGCTCAGTGGGGATAGCAGTGACAATGGAAAATTTGCTATAACTAGAAAAGCCCACCTGTCCAGGCCACATGTGGAAGGACAGTGCCCTTGTGGACCTCTAGGTCAGGAAAGGCTTTCCATGGAAGGGTGAAACACTATGAGTATTTTATGTGCTGTGGTGGTTTGGTGTTTTACAAGGGGAAGCAATACAATTTAGGACACTTAATTATAGGATTATTTAAAATAGTCACCCAGGGCCAGGCATGATGGCATGCCTGTAATTCCAGCACTTGGGAGGCTGAGGCAGGAGGATTGTTGTGAGTTCGAGACCAGCCTTAGCTACAAAGTGAGCTTAAGGCCAGCTTGAACTGCATAGTGAGACTCTGTCTCAAAAAGACAAAAAAAAAAAAAAAAAAAAAAAAAAAAAAAAAAAAAAAAAAAAAAAAAAAAAAAAAAAAAAGTAAATAAATAAATAAATAAAATAGTCACCCAAAGAATCATATACAAAGACAGTACAGGAAATCTATCCATGTATTGAAGACCAAAGACTGTAACTGAGGGCCTGGATTCCACAGCAATGTCCCCATGAATCCAGCTGGAAACCTAGAGCCCATGACAATGCTTCATGCCGGCATGTTTTACAGATCTGTGCCAGGGAGACCCAAAGCTTAGTGGTAGAAGTTGGAAAGTCTGTTCCAGCAGGATAAAAGATCTGTGCCAGCAGACTGAGGGATCTGAACCGGAGCCAGGAAACAATGCTCAAGGTAAGCACCAGAGATTTCCTGAAAAGTACCACAGCCATTCTGCATGACAATGAAGTCCCAAGCTCCTCCATGCAGCTCACATTGAGCCCCTTCCCAGGGGCAGGATAGCTGGTAGCCATGATGAGGACCGGGAAAGTCAGTGTTACGAGCTTCCCCAGGAGGCTGAGCGATGCACCATCTGTCTCTCTGGAGTCAGGAATCTATGCTCAAAGTGAGGACCAGAGCTCCTCCAAAGTGAACCTTGGCCATTCTCTGCCACAGCCAGGTTCCAAGCTCCTTCAAAAATGAGATCAGCCAAGTTCACCAGGAAAGCCAGCCTGACAAGCTCCTCCAGGAAAACTAACAGCTCCCTCCAACCTCTCTAACAGTTCTCCCCTCCAGTTCTTCCTCCTATGCATCCAGCAACAATCCTCAGGTGGGCCTCCCATCTCCAGTACCACACTGGTTCACTTCAGCTTGATGTTACAAGTTAATCACCAGTTGTCAATTCACTACATCTGCCAACCTGGTGACAGCCCTTGCAGTCTGACTCCTTGGGTCTCAGTGGGTGGGGAGAGAAGCCTGATGCACGCTTCCTCCTCTGCATTGCCTTCCTCTGACCAGAAGCTCACAGTTCACAGTTTAGCTCCTTCCCAAGGGCAGGACAGCTGCCAGGGTACTTGTGAGATGCTGGGGAAGCCAGTCTTCCTGCTACACCATGTCTTGAGACAATGACACAGTAAGAAACCGAAGTGACCAAGAGCCAGGTTGGGCTTAACTGAAAATTCACACAAGAGAAATAGAGGCTTGGAATGGTGAGAATGAGTTTTTCAAATGAATTTAAAACCTGGTCTGTGAGGCACAGACCAGGAGATGGAAATAACATGAGCAAAGGGTGGAAGAAGTAGGATCAAACAAAGGAGCTTAGGAATTTCGATTCATAAAACTGGGAGTGGTGATGCCCAGCCCTTGATGAAGCCAGAGAGCCCTTGGAATTGGCTGGAGAGTCAGAGTGAAAGGAGCACTGTGCTGCTGGCAGCTGCCACCCACTCTGCGTCTCTCCTCCACCTTGTTCTAGCCATTCTCTCTAGCATGAATTGAGAAAATAGCTTGCAAATGATTTTCTCTCTTCTACTCTATTTCTCCCCACTTCCTTTCTTCCTTCCTTCCTTCCATCTTGTGACTCATCATTTATTCAACAAATACTATCAAGTACCCACTATTAAAAATACAATCAAAATTCACGGTGAATATTTAACTATTAAAAAAGCATTAGAGTAAAATAAATGTTTCCATTGAACACACTTATCCCATTGTCCTGGAACTCTTTGAAAGAGTTCTGTCAGTCATCTTTTGTTAGTGTCCTTATTTGCACTGTCATGGCTGCCTTGATGTCCTGAATGGATTCAAAATGTTTGCCTTGTAGTGATTTTCACTTTTGGTAGGAATCAGAAGTTTCCTAGGGTGGACCATAGCAAGGGTGGGCTTTGAGTGCTGGAGAGGTTCTACAGGTCTACTACTGCCTGGAGTCTAGACTGAAAGAATGAAAACAGTGTCCAATTCATGCAATGATACAGTTTGACTTTTGTGTCCAGTGAAAGCGCCCTTGCTTGGGGATGCAGCCGTTAAGCACAGGGGTGGTCAGGGTATCCAGAGCTCCACTCAGAACTGGCCTGCTTCTCTCCCATCAGGTTCTATGGGGAGTGTGTGCACATCTGTGGGTGCGTGTTGGGTGTTTTTCAACATGAGGTCAAGCAGCCTATCCCCAGGAGATGACCTTGACTGACGACCTGACAGAGAGCAGGAGTAACACCATGGCAGGTGAAGGAAGAGCAGGAATGGAGAAGTGAATCATGACATCTTTTTGAAAGATCAGAAGTAACACCAGTCTGGGCCCACCTTTCCCACGGCGACAACAGGAGCTGAGGATAGTTGTCCCCTCTCTACAGATTTCTCCTCTGCATTGCTAAGGATTCAGCCACTCCCTGCCTCTGCCTGCTCTTCCCAGCATTGATCATTGCTGTCAGCCACCCTCAGTCAGAGGGAGCACACTCTACAGACCTGGATGCCAGGTCACAGTGGAGGTGATCTCAGCTGATACCCCTGTGGGAGGGTGTTCACTTACTTGTCCTGGCAAGGAACTCTCCTTCGCTGACCCCCACCAGAAAGTGTGGATGCTGTAGCAACCAGTGCAGAGGATGGAAGGGCTGAGCATTCCCGCTGCAGCGACTGGCCACGTGCCGGGTGGACAGCAGCCAGGGTCCAGCAGCAGTGACCATAGTGAGAGTGTCCTGGGCCACAAGACCATTCAGTACGGGCTCCACAGTCCTCAGTCTAATGGGGTATGAGGATCCTTCTGGCCCCCAACATCCATGCTACCTTGACTTCTGTGTGAAATAATCTGAAATTCATGTTCTTCTCCATTCTCAGTGGGCATCTCCTGAATGAATGGCCCAGCTTGCTTCAGGAGTGTACAGGAGAGCCCTTGCTGTACACACTGGCCATGGTGTTAAGCAGCTCCTGATTTATCTACTCCCTCTTTCTTTTTTACTGTACACTAAACAAAATCCTTGTGGGCTAGCCACGTAAACCGCCTCTAGGGACAAGGTTCTGTTAGCACAGCAGGTCAGTACGGGTCTCCCCCAGGACGTTGCTCCCAGCTTGCTGCACTATGAACACTGTGCTTTGCTGTCACCTTTCCTTTTGTCAGGGTCACATAGCTTCCACTGGTATCAGAAAGCACAGCTCTTTCTGCGGATGGCCCTGGTTTCAGTGGAGCCTCTCAACGGCTCACTCCTGGCTCTGGTAAGTGTAGGATCCCCCAGACTCTTCCACAGCCCTGGCCGTGTGGAGCACTTGGGTACTGCATAGGATACTGGTTCTGGCACACCCACTTCTCTGAGGCTTTTCCTCACTTCTAACACCTATCCCCTGGAATTCACTATGTCCTTGTATATGAGCCATCACTTTTTCCATCGTTCTAGGAGCCACCTAGAATGTGCTCTGCAGTATCAGCAAGCTTGGAGATCCTCAGTGAGTAGTGGATGATCAAATAAAGAGGATGAACTCTTATACTGAGGACGTCTTACTTTACTTAAACCAGGATCCTTAGGAAAATGGAGGCTGAATACGCACATTTGCAGAAAAGAGGTTTACTGAGACTGTCCTGCCTTCGCACTGACATCAGAGGAAGAAGAGCCATAGAGAGGCACGATTTCACTATCAATACTTCCATAGCAAAGACCTCAGCCCACCACAGGCAGCTGGGTGGGCTGAGCTCTTCTGCCTCGGAGTGAAAACATGAGTTCTTCCTTTCCCTCATCAGGTAGTTCTGGTGCCCATGAACCCATAGGGGGCGGCCAAGCGTTGGCAGAGCCATCTGGCTGCGAGATGTGTACGTGGGTGGGTACCTCAGTCACACAAGGAGAACTAGGTGGCCCTTCAGCACCTGCTATCCTAGAGTGCTAGTAGGTGTGACCTTTGGTGCTCAATCTTCATGTGATCCCAAGAGGCCAGGCATGATGAGAGGAAAAGTGTGGGGTCAGTCTACTTTAATTACAACCTTGAACCTCTTCAGCCTCTTTCCAAACATCTGAGGCTTAGGAAATCTTGAGTGCTTGGATCCAAGATCCCAAGTTTCCACAAATGGCTACTTGAAGAGCCAGGCTGCAGGAGAAATGTTAAGATCTCAGGAGATGAGACCTCTTGTAGGCCAAAAATAACATACCTACCTTTAACCCAAGAAAAAATTTTTTAAGAATTTCTGTCTACTGTGGCTGGGCAGAAAAATGAGAAAGAGTATTTTGGGGGACAGGGTTAGAGTGAAAGTTTGAAAAGTAGCTTTGGAAACAAACTGTTGTCTGGTGTTAGAGTTACTTATTAGAGATTTTAACCTCTAGAGATATATTTGGCAAAAAAATTTACACAATGGTCCTCTATAGTCTTTAAGTTAAGGACTGCAGCTCCACTTTGCTCTAAATGAGTTTGGAGACAGTGCATGTGAGAATAGGACCCTGGAACAGTGAAAATGTTGCAGTTGCTCTGAAATTAATCACCTGGACTTCTCAACAACACCCACTGGATTTTGAGGTGTCCAGAAGGGTGTGAGTGACTGCCAACCTGAGACTCTAACGAAATGCAAACTTTGTTTCAAAGCTTCTTAGAAGGAGCTGAATAAACAGCTCCTTTCAAAAGGACAATCTCCCCAGATAAGTGAAAAGATGGGGTGTTTGTGGGAATCTTATCTGTCATCCCTCTGACTCAGTTTTAGTCCAAGGAAACTATCATATGATTAACAGCACCTACCAAAGCAGAACTTCAATCCAGGGACCCGCAGATGAAGACAATCTACCTGTATTCCCAACAGGAGGATTTCCCACATTTGCCAGCTCAGAACAGTGGCAGCAGCTCTGGATTACAGAAGCAATTTATAGTTTGGGGTTACCCTCTCACTCACACACTGAAGTAGGGAGACATCTCCATTGCTGTCTGTGTGAGACAGATCGCACGATTTCCATCGGAGGTGGCATAGGGAGGGTGGGTGACTCAGGAAATAAAAGAATTACCAAGAACAGACTGAGAAGTGTATTAAGGTCAGGGTATGTACACTGTCCAGGTGACAGCAGTGCTTCCAGAAGGGGAAATGGACCATCAGGGTGACTGGGGATTTTATAAAAGTTTAAGGACTTGAGAAGGGGTCTGGGTGGTTCATGTATTGTAATTATGTCAAGAATATATCTTTCCAGATCATCTGGTCTGTGAAGAACTTCCGGAAGAGCTCATAACTGTATCTAAAGTTATATGTGTGAAATTGTTATTTGGCAGAGCCATCTCCTCCAGCTTTGCAAAGGCCCTATGAGTTTTAGGTAACTTTTGGAAAACAAGGGGTAGAGCTCTTTGGGGGGGGGAATGAATGGATATTAATCAGAGATCTGTTTTTTCTTGTATAGTTTTTGAACACTGTCACTAAATTGTTTCATGACTGTTAAAACTATGACCTGGGCAGGACGGCTTCAACAGAGGCATTCTGCTGCTAAGGATTTAGCCCTTTTGTTACCAGGGAGCTATCATTGCCTCCCACTCCATCTCATCTCTCTTAATCAGATATATCTTTCATACCTACAAAATAGTTTTTGATTTTTTTATATAAATTGCTTAAATCAATTTCCTGTTACCAAATATTAAGATCACTTATTTCCTTGGCTCTTCTTTGTGAAGCTAGGCTAATGTTTGGCAGGTTGTCTTATATGGGCCAACATCACCCTTTCTGGCTCAAGCCATGTTCAGCTTACTTACTGCCTTTGTATGTTTTTAAGTGGTTGAAGAAAAATAAAACATCTAAGGGCCTAAGGCAGGAGGATCACTGGGAGTTCAAGTCCAGCCTGGGCTACACAGTAAGTTCAAGTCCAGCCTGTACTACACAGCAAGACCTTGTCTCAAAAAAACAAGAATCAAAAAACAAAAAGAAAAGTGATAGCTCATGACACACCTGAACATAGCGATACCATCTGTTTACAGATTGTCTGGGGCCTCTTTCATGCTAAAAGGGCAGAATGGAGTAATTCTAACAGAGAGCCCAGAAGGCTTAAGATCCTCTGCGGCTTTTTACAGAAGCTCTGAACTCCTGGCCACCAGCATTTTCCTGTTGCTTGTTCTCCTTTGGCCCCTGCCCCGCCTTCAGAGCATTCTGGTTATGGCAGTTTACAGAAAAGTACCCTGTCCATATCTATAATGCAATCAGATCTACTTTGTATCACACTCGTTGGTGGCTTAATAGCATTTCTTTAATCACAGTTGACCATACTACTTACTTTATAATGAGAACTGTTTAATTCTATTGAAAAATACATTCTCAGTATCTAATTTCTTTTGAGAGAAATCAGATTTATATAATGAGTCTGTTTAAAGTGAGATTATAGTTATTATCAACAGGGAAAAAGCTTCCCTTCCAAATGTTAAGAAGTCTCATAGCAAAAAGTTTCAGACAACAAAACCAGGAATAATACCATTGTATTCTCTTGAAATGTGAAGCATTGCTCGTGACAGACACAGAGAGCCTCAGATGCTGGGTGGAGTAGCAATGAGTTTCCCATTGTTGCTCCAAAAGGGCACAGACTAAACAGTGAAAGCTGTATTGAACATTTTTTTTTTTCATTTTAATTCTCTGAAATGTTTGGGTGGGAGGGAGAGGAGTGTGGAAAGTGATAGGTTCTGGCCCGAGTACAGACTGCTAAATTACCATGGCTCTGATCCAACATGGCTGAATCCCCCAAAGAACAGCTTGTCTTCCCAGTGACCACTTGGATGCAACTTCCTTTTACCTTTCCACACACTCCAGGGTGCCTACAAGGTTTAGTTCCTTGTGTCATTGAATCTACCCCTCAAACTCCACCCTAGCAAAAGTCCATCAAGTCTCATCCTCCCTCTCAGTCAGAGGACCTGCCCATCTCCCTGTCCTCAATCCGCTCTGTGGCTTCAGAATTAATAAAGGCCAACACTGCTTTTATTTCTTCTTCTCTGCTGCTCCACTGCCGAAAAACCTAAAAGAAAGGAAGAACAGCCATCAACCAGAGAAATAGATACCGAAAGAAAACGATGGATCCTTTCTTTCACTGGTCAATTCTGACTCAAAATCACTTTATTTGTAGCCCTAGAAATAGCAGTTTGGGACACACAGGTTCAGATAAGGTGAATGGAAAGGTGTTCCAAAGGAGGCAGGAAAGAAAAAGCAGGGTAGGCAAGCAGCACTGGCATATTGCAAAGCAGTAAATCTGTCTTTGTAGGACATTTCTGTTGGAGTTCAAGAGGATCCAGGGTGCAGGACTGGAAGAAGGGAAAGAAAGAATGTTCACACATAGCAGCAGCTTCTGATAACCTCCTGGCTCTCATCCTGATTCTCGAGTACAATGTAACTGCCTAAAACGCTATAGTTGCCTAACACACTATAGTTATCTGGCCACGGGTGACCACAGTCCGCAGCCTGGGGCTCAGAAGCACCAGTGATCCTTTAGTGTGATGCGTCACGCAGACCTCAGCAGGCATCACCTAGAAGATTAGTAAAGCACAGCTCTGGGCATGAGTGTGGATGACTGACGTGCAGCCCAGCCAGCCAAGAGAAGATACCAGCCAACAGGCCGATCGCTTGGATGGAACGGGACGGGAAAGAAGAAGGCAAGGCTCCCGTTGTGCACGAGCGCCCCTCTTCACCGTCAGGGTTGAGGTCAGCCTCCAGGTCTCCAGTTTCTTCAGCCTTCCAGCGCAGGTCTGTGCCAGGAGCTCTGCACTGAGCTCCCAAGCCGTCAGCTCTTGACTGGCGCTACATCTGGGACCGCTCTTGCCAGGCAGCTTCCAGCTTCCTGGACCGAGCAGCTCCGGCACCCTCCTGTTCTCAAGCGCATGGATGGGCACTGTGGATTCTTCTACCTCTGAGCGAAAGCCGACCCAATAAATCCCCTTGCATAATTATGCATATATTTTCCATTGATTCTGTTCTTCTGGAGAACCCTAATGAATACAGTTCCTAAGTCCTATTCCTTAAGGCCACCTGACTCGGTTTTGAAAAGCTCTGTTAACATTCATTTCGTTGTGCTTTTCTTTTTCTTTTCACACTTTAATGCTTTGATTAAAAATAACACTTAAATATGGTCAAATGATATTTTTAATTAAAATTTTTATTTTGAGATCATTATGGATTCACGTACAATCGTAGGAAATAATAGGGAAAGGCCTTATGTGCTAGTCAACCAGTCTCCCAAGGGAAACATCTTGCAAAGTACCAGTATAATACAATGAGGATATTGGCCTTAGTAGAGCCAGCTGCTCTTAGAATTTGTGCGTGTAAGATCTGGGGTCTTTGGTGAATGGGTGTGCATGTATTTATTTTACGCAGTTTTATCACTCACAGATTTGTATGTCTGCTACCAATAGGAAAACATTGAACACTGTAATTGCCAAATCACTCCTCCCTATAGGATGGAAAAACTAAAGATAGAAGACAAGAAAAATTGTAATACTACAGTGAATGTCATATGGACGCTTGAAGAAAATGTTCGTTCTACTCTTTCTGGGTGGAGTGTTTGATACACATAGCCTGGATCTCCTGGCTGACTGTGGTGCTCAGCTCGCCCACTCCCGTTAGTATCACCACTAGTGGTCCCATTGGCTCAGGGGCTGTTGAGGTCCCCAAGGACAATGGCACATTTCCTGTTCTCCTTTCAGTTCTATCTTTTTTTGCTTCATAGATACTGACAATCACTTTGCTTTCATAGTAAACTAATCCCTTATCATTTGTAATGTCTTTTTGTTTTAAGTTTTTTTAACTAAGTATATTTTATCTGATATTAATTTAGGAACTCCTGCTTTAAAAAAAACTTAATGATGAGCTAAGGAGATAGCTAAGTGCCTGCCTGGCAAGCCCAGGGTCCTGAGTTCAATCCCAGGTACTACATGCCAGCCCTGATCCCAAGCAGCAATGCCAGGCTTGAAACTGGGCACAGTGGTACATACACATCTGTAATCCCAGTGCTGGGGAGGCTGAGACAGGAGGATCACTATGAGTTTGAACTACATAGCAAGACCCTATGTCAAAAAAAGAAAGAAAGAAACAATGTTTACAGCTATGTCTTTTTGAATATTTTTATTTTTGTCTAACTGTATCATTGGAATGAGTTTTTTTAAAAAATGCTATTGCATATTAAGGAGTAAAAACAAAAGCAAAAACAAATAGCAGAAATGAAACAGAAACACAATAACATACAACAGTATACACGGTACATATCAAAAAAAGATTAACAAATTAATAGTGGTTGCTATGTATGGAATGAGTTTCTTGCACTTAACATGTTTTCATGATGTTTTTAATTAACTTTTCTAGTTTATATCTATAATTGATATAGTTAGAACAATTTGCTTTTAAGATTATCATTGGTAGAACAGCTATTTATCATTGATCTTCCATATGCTTCCTCTAGACTTCATTTTTCTCCTCTTTTCTTGCCTTTTTGTGGGTAGCAGACTATATTTTTGAATTCTGTCTTGGCCCTTTCACACTGTTTTGAGCTCCACTGCTGCACGGCTTCCTGAGTGGTGACTCTGAGTACCCCACGCACATCCGTGACTTTTACCGTCTGCTGCATCAGCAATCTTTCCAGCCCGTGAACTGTCACGTGGACACCTCATCTTCCCAGGGTGACGGCCATTGGTGCTAGGCAGTGTGTGAGCTTGCTTCAGTTATTGCTTTCATCTGGGAACCTGTTCCTGGCCCGCCCCCCTTGAGGACAGATTGCCCAGGCCCAGAATCTCCAGTTCATAGTCCTTTTCTTTCAGCGCTTGATCAACACATTGCCTCCTTCCTCTTGGGCCCCAGGGTTTCAGATAGGGGCCTGCTGCCTTCCAAGCTGATGTCCTGCATGAGACAGCATTTGATTTCTGCTTGCTGGCTTCAGGATGGTTTCTTGGCCAGAATTTTAATTGTGATAGATCTTTGTCGTGGGTTTCTCTGAATTATCCTATACTCAGCTTCTTGATTCTATGAGTTTGCAATCCTCTGCCAGATTTGCGATTATTTGGGCCATTATTTATTTGAATTTTTTTTTTTTTGAGTCATAGGCTCTGTCTCTTTTATTTCTTGGAACACTGATGAAATAAATATTCATTCTTTTCTGCTGCTCTGCTGGCTCCTTCATAGGAGCCTGTTCTTTGATTTCCCCATGTTGGTTGTGCAGATTGTGTAAGCTCTATTTCTTTGTCCTCACATGTACTAAGTACATCTCCTGTTACTTGAGCTCTTGAGGTTAGACAATGAATTTTTATATCTAATATAATATTTTTCAGCCACATAATTCATACATATATATTATATGACTCTTATTTTTGTGCAAACAGGATCTAATTGTTAACTTGTTTCCAGAGAATTTGCAATTGTTTCTTGAGACATTTTGAGGATGCCTACTTTAAAATCCTTCTGGGTTATTCCAACATCTGCTTCCTATCAATGTTTTTTTTTTTAATTTATTTTTTATTTTATTGAAGTACAAATATCAATCAGACAGTTTCAAGACAACTTAACAAGACAGATTCAATAAATTAATACATTGCAAACTGTTTTCATGATGTTTTGGTATCGTACAAGGTGCATACATGATATTAATTTCAGATATTATTTTAGCAGATGTCTCTTATCAGTAAATTAAGAGTGTAGCTGCTTACTTATCTTATTTTTTATACCTGAATTATATCAAAAATTCAATAATTATTTTCCTAGTGGATGACCGTAGTACTAGAAGCCGACATAATATCCTGTCCAACCACCATCAGTGCAGATCGTGCCTCTCATAGGATTATGTAGAAGCACAGCGTTATCTATCCCAACTGTGCTGTGTATACACACACATCATGACTCTTCTCTCCACACCCCTTCCTCTGTCTACACCTGTCAATGTTTGTGTTTGTCAATCGCTTTTCTGTACCATGTTGTGATGTTCTGGCTTTATCACCATGGATTTTTTTTTATTGCAGAATACATTTTAGCTGTGAAGTGAGGAGCTGCTTAGTCATATTTAAATATTTCATTTTAGCACGCAATCACCCTGTTTAAGTTTAGTATTTTCTGACCTACTTAGTGGGCTGTGATTCCAATGAGAATTTACTTTTAAAGCCCCTGTGACGCTATTTTGGTTTATCCGGTTTTCCCTTTTCCCTTCAACTGCTGCTTGATGGTGTGAAAAGAGCTCCCCTGCCAGCGTCCACTTAGCTCAGGGAAGCCGGACTTGGGCTGTCAGCCTCAGCGGGATCCCTGTGAGCCACCAGTTGCTGACCATCAGTGACTGGGACAGTTGCTTTCTCTCTCTGTAGGCCCAGACTCATTTTCCCTCCTATGGAGACAAAAGACAGTGGATACCAGTCAGGAGCATTCAGCTGGCCAGGCTGTGCTCTTTGCCGGGGGGTGAGGTCCCTCCCCCACACAGCAGCTCAGGGATCAGAAATCAGCTGCCCAGAGGCGCTTCTCCTTGGTAGGCACCTCCCCCCCACACACACACAACAATGTACATAAATTCAAAATAAATCATAAAAATATAGAATGTGTCCCTTACAATTCTCATCTCAGATGTTTTCCTTATGACTGTTTCAGATGATTCAAAACACATAGGACTGGAATCACTTGTGTTCTGCCCACTAAATCCTGGCACGCAACCTCGCCAGCAAGGAAGACGTGACACTAGACTCTTCTTTCAGCGGTTTATTCAGGACCCTTGAACAATCTTCTTCTACCCCGGGGAGAAACCCGCTCATAGCTAAATACCCTCTGGGCGTCCAATCTCAGAAGGCCACGTGGGCACCGCCAATAGGTCCAGGTATGCAGAAGCGAGCCATAGCTTTAGCCTTAGCCATATATGGAGTTGTTTATCACTGAGAGCGCTCACCATCGGGAAGGTGGAAGGCGGAAGCCAGCGCCATCTTTCAGGTGCGGCTGCACGCAGCTCTCTACAAAATCCCTCGAGGTCTTCCTGTCCTTCATTTGCTCACTGCCCTGTCCTGTGCACTTCTAGCTTCCTGCACTTCCCTCCCCCACAAGTGCTCCCTTCCATCCAGCCCATCCTTGAGAATGACCCACAATGGACATGTGATTGTGCAGTAATGTGCTTGGGACCCTCGGGTACAAAGTCCCTCCTGTCTGTTCAAGAAATGCTGAGTTAATCTGCTAGACAGAGCAGGAGACAGGGACAGCTGGTTTATCTACAGACTGTATTCTTGTTTTATTTTGGAGGACTTTTTAATTAATGCAGTGAAGGCAAAAATTCTTTTGGAAGACAAGAATTCTATGTTTAACTTACTTCACACCATTGCAGCACGCTGCGTATGGCACTTTTTAACAGCTACATTGTTCTTAGCAAGGTTCCTGACACTTAAAATGTATTTACTATAAACTAGGTATTTTAGGAACAAACAAAAGTCTTAGACACTTGTGCAAGCCTGTCATGGCACAGGCACTATGCTAGCCTTTTCTTTCTTTTCTTTTTTTTTTTTCAGTGGTATCAGGGATCAAACTCAGGACCTTGCGCTTGCCAGGCAACAAGCACTTTTTCCACTGAGCTATCTCCCCAGCCCCTATGTTAGCCATTTTAAACATAAATTCATGCCTGCAACAACTCTCAGCATCTCTTGGTGTGATCTATATTTTACAGAACTGGAGCTATGTAGGTAAACCTGGGAGATTGAATTCACATCTCTAATTCAGACCTTGTTATCTTTCCACCAAGCCAAATTAATCAAGTCATTTTACAACTGGATTTAAAGATAGAAACTGTTTTATCTTTTTGTGTTATTGGAAAGAAACTGCCCATCCAGATTCCCCACCACAGCCTGAGGAAGGAGTTGCCTGTTTGCATTGTAATTCTTCCCTTATAAGTGATTGTTTTTCTGCTTGAGCTGAACAAAGCGGGTGAGTGTGCAGAAGAGTTCTGAGCTGGGTCCCAGGGCAGGGACTGGTGAAGGTGAGATATAGGTAAGGGGTCAGGGCTATGGGACTAGAAAGAGCAAGTTTCATGGGAGAAGGCCAAAGCTTTTAGGTTCTAGAGGGCTGATGTATTCCTGTAAGTTGCTGAAGTTTCAGCCATTGCCCCCTCATCCAGGTTGGTGCATGTAGGAATAGGAGTCAAGGCCTTCAAATGATTGAGGAGAGAGGCAGAGCCCTGTGTTTTTATTTACCAAGGTAGAAATAGGAGCTGAAATATGGGCAGCAGCATGAAGTACAGATGGGCCAGCAGGGCCAGGGTATCTGAGCAGGGAGATTCCTGAAAGCCACAGAAATTTCAGGAAGACAACCAGCTCATACATAGGACATGGAAGATGCTTGGAGATGACTGGCCTGGACCTCAGAGAAAGCCTTCTTTGGGTCCTGGCCACTTCTGTACCCTCCTAGGGCCTGAACTTGTCTGAGATGAGTTCTTTCCCTTGATGCCTAAGATCCCTGTTGGACTCTGGAGCTTTGTAAATCTAATTTTTCCTAAATAAATGCTATTCCCAATACTTGAGAAAGAAGGCAGTTTCTCAACCAAGATTATCCCTGGAAATAGTCGAATCCCAACACTCAGCCAGTACATCCCTGGTATGTAATAAATTCCTTCTCTACTTCTTGAAGGGATGGATAATGCACTATTTTTAAGAAAATTGAGGCTGCAGTCAGGTGGTTCCACATCTGAGCTCTTCACACAATACTGACCTTAGGGTACAATAGGGCAATAAGAGACAGAGATGTCCCTGTGATGCAGTCACTGCACATACTGAGTGCAGCAAACTGTGACACTCTGGCTCAGTGAACACTGGTGGGAACAGCTATTCCTCTACAATCTCCAAGTTTGCCTTTATTGGTTTGCATATGCTGCAACTTTTGATGCCCACCCTTACCTGCCTCTGGGTGCTCCTTCCAGGAAAGGCGGTGGTGCTCAGAAGGTGGTCAGCATTTTCCCCTAAGCCTGACTCCCAACACAGGTTTGAGTAGGGCTTTTCCAAATTTCTTGGGGCCAGAAGTGTTTCAGATTTGGGAGTTTTTTAGATTTTGGAGCATCTGCTTAGACTTTACCAGTGGAACATTCTGAATCCAGAAGTCTGAAATCCAAAATGTTCTAAAACTCTGAAAGTTTCTAGTCATTGACACAAAAGTTTATTTGTTGAAGTTTTTTTTTAAGATTTTGGGACTTTCAGATTAGGGACGCTCTGTCTGTAATAGTTAATAAATGGATCCTTTGAACTTAAAAGCACCAGCCTGCTAAGATTTATCCTTTCTGAGTTGAGACAATGCTCTTAGAACTGGTTCCACCCTAGGCTGAAATCTCTGGGCATCGCTTCGTGGAGACTCATGTCCCATGAGCCATGCCATCCAGACAGAAGTTAATGGATCTTATAATGTATTGCCCTAAAATCCCCAAGGACACATGCTTGTGCAAGCAGTAGGCGGATAAAGGAAAAATGAAAGTCCTCCAAAAATGTGGGAGAATCTAGACTCAGCTTTCAGATCTTCCCATGACAAGAGCTGGAAAATTCTGGCAGTGCCAACCGGGTGCCGGGGGCTTGTTAGCTTGGTGTTTAAAGGAACTGAGTTTCATTCGTCTTCAGGTTCTCTTCTCAGATCTCTGCGTGAGTCACGCTTCCCACAGAGCGGATTCCCCTCGTTTCATTTGAGCACAGGTCCCTGCCTCGCCCAGGTCTCTTTTCAACCTGCTTAATTGCTGCCCCCTGGCCAAAGCTTGGCAACCTGCTACCACTTCACTCACGCCTTGAGAAATCAGCGTTAAACTGATGCCCTGTTAATGTTCCTGGTTTGGTGTAGGCTGCAAAAGAATATATTTAAGGAAGAAAAGCCCCTGTCTAGCCTGCTAAAAATCCTAGTTCCCTAGCAAAGAACCAAATTACTGTGACACTGGGGCCTGAAGGACAGCTTCTGATTAACTGATGAGAGTGGGGCTTTGAGAACAATCCCCCTCGGGCTGTGGCTTTATTACATTTCTCTACTTAACTTTGATCTGTGGAGCACTCTCACAAAGGGCTGGGAAGTTTGGACCCTAGTAACCAATTTAAGATGGGTTTATTTCATTGATTGGAGTAACAGCCTCCTCTAATGAGATTCTTTGTGATAAACATTATCCTTCTTTTGTTCCCTGACTCCATGAAGAAATCCTGACAATCACTCAGCCAGAGTCCTACCTGTCACCATCTCTTCGTTGGTCACAGCAATTGAGCTAGTCCCTAACAAGCACCTCTTTGGGGGGTATAATTTGGGTCAGCAGCACTGATGGTGTGCAGAGTACCAGGGGGTGTGGACGGTCACCATAGCACAGCAAAACCCAGGCACTGCCTCTGCCACCTGCCTGCCCCATTAAGAAGCAGAAACTTGGCTAACAACTTGGCTAGACACCAAGGATGGCCAAAGCAGAAACGGTCGCTCCTTGCCGGCCACATGTGGAGCTAGGCTGAGGGAGCGCTGACTCAGCTGAACTGAAGCTGAGTGTGCCATCATGCTGCTGCTGTCACTCGGATGAAGGACGTTAGAGGATGTATGTGGGCCAGGGATGGTAGAAAAATGATGAGAAAATCAGCTAGGGTAGAGATGAAAGGATAGCAAGGCACTCCCAGAGTGTTTGCGGTGGGCCAGGCGCTGGTCCAAGCACCTAGTATCAATGAGATGGACTGAACTCTAACAGCAGCCCAATGAGGTTAGTGGCTGCAAGTGTTAAGTGATTTGCCTGAGGTCCACAGGTGTTGTAGGGCTGGGTTTGAAGCCATG
The DNA here is from genome assembly GCA_004027165.1 of Ctenomys sociabilis. Classification (NCBI taxonomy): domain Eukaryota; kingdom Metazoa; phylum Chordata; class Mammalia; order Rodentia; family Ctenomyidae; genus Ctenomys; species Ctenomys sociabilis. Next base: position 269,078 of record PVKA01000043.1, read on the forward strand.
CTATCTCCTACTGCAACAGGTGCCCTCAGAGACCAGAGAGGAGAGATACAAAGAGGCCTGTGTGGGTGGCAGAACTGAACCCAGGCAGTACATGGGCCACGGGTCATGGTTTAGATCTCAGGGTTCCCAGAGACTGGGCTTTTGGAAAGTGACTGGAGGCTGGGGATTCAGGAACAGTTGAGTTTGTAGCTGAACAGCCTGTAAGAAGATGGTGTGTGAGGAGAGCTGTTACCTCCAAGGTGTTTGCTTGCCTCAGTCACCCCCTTCTCTACAGACCGAATGTCCTTGGGTGGCCCCATGCATCTGCCATGGGGTTCCTGCCTTGGACTAAGCAGCCCATGAACTAAAACTTCTGAAACTGGGAAGCACATTAACTTCTGCTTTAAGGGGTGGGGGGATGGCTCAGTGGAATAAGCACTTCCTTGGCAAGCACAAGGGCCTGAGTTCAATCCCCAATTCTGCCAAAAAAAAAAAAAAAAGGATAGCTTGCCCTTGGAATGGGAAATTGCCCAATACACTATAGCAGATTGCAGGAGAGGTACAGCCAAAGAGTTCCAATTGCCTGGTGGCCTTAGGAGTGACTCTTCAGGGAGGAGGGGAGAGAACAGACACTGCATGGTACAGTGGATGGCTATGGGCCTAGCACCTCCCCTTTTCTATACCTCTGCTTTTCACCCTCCTGCCTTCCTTCCCATAGAAAGCCTTACATTTGGCCTGCACAGCACCAGTACTGTGCTCTGGCTTTGAAATTTCAATCTGGTTCAGAAGTAAAATGAGAAACAGTTGCATCCTCAAGAGGCTACAGGGCCACTTGGCTTTGAGGCTGACTGATCTTAGACAAGCCCAGCAAGGAAGGAACAGCACAGCAAGTAGAAACAGAGACATGTAGGTAGAGAGAGTCTGGCCAGAAGTGAGATCAAGCACACAGAGCCCAGCTTCTACAACCAGAATCTATACTACGGCAGGGGTTTCCATCTGAAATCCCCAAAGATGGAATCACTCCACAAAGTCAGCCTGGGACAAGGACCTTGCAGCAAAAGTGCTTATAGCCTGCAAGAAATGCCCACAAGAGGGAAATCCTCTACCCTCAGAAAAGTTTTGAACAGACCAGAAAGGAAAGTTTCAGCCTAGGGGAAACTGAGGAAGATGCTTCAAGCACAGGAAACAAGGTGGGACCCACTCTCCAGAACCCAGCCTGGAATGGGGTTTAGTGACATAAATGAGCAGCCCAGGATCAAAGGCTCCCTTGGGGGAAGCCTTCATGGGAGGCTTCTGCTCGTGATTAGGGGTTGGGGATCATTTCTACTCAGCGGTTGCGCCATGGTCTGAGAACTGGAAGATCAAAAAGCTTTTAAGTTCCAATAAATAACTTGGATGCTTGGACTGGTGCCTGTTTTCATCGAATGCCTGAGGACAATAGGGAAGTGCCGCAGACAAACTCTTAGTGGGGCCACAAAGCTCCTGGCCAGAACCACCAGACAAGAGAAGCTGGGACACCTGGTCTCAGGTGCGTGGGTGCTTAGGGCAGGCGCAGGCCACAGCAAGCCGTACCCATGCTCTGGGGGCCTCCCACACCCGAGAGAGGCGAGTCCCAGGCTACAACACTTGCGTGGCTGCCCTGCCCTCCATTCTTCAGTCCACTGTGGATGCAGAATCCCTTCACATCTCAAGACCACAGAGGGAATCCCTTGAGTCCCTTAGCCTTAATTCAAATTCTAAGCCAGAAGATGAGAGGGGCCTGTCTTGGTGGGGAGAGAAAACTCAGGCTCCCATCTCCTACCTGATGTCAGTGAACTTTATCCTGGGGCAGTTCTCTTCCCACTGCTCCCCAAGGTTGGGCTACTGAGAGCTCACCACCAAGTGAGCTGGCAGCTTATATGGGAAGATCCAAGAGTCGGGAGGTGTCTTAGTTACTCTCTCATTGTTGCTGAGACACAGTACCTTACGCGCACAGGGGAGGGAGGGAAACTGCATGTTCCAAGCCACATACCCCTCACCTCCCACTGAGCTTCCTTTTCCAACACCACAGCCAACTACAAACTCCTCAATGGACTAATCTGTCAGTGTCACTCCTCAAAGCCCCATCCATGATTGCATGAGGCTGTGGGGCAACATCAAGCTATAAATCATAATAGGAGGGCTCTCACTTAGGGCTGTAACTCGGTGGATCCTCCATGAGTTGTCCTGCCTAGTAGGAGAATGCAGCTGTAGCACACACCACAGCTCTCAAATACTGGACATACACTGCCTGGTAGACTCAAGCTCCCTACCGTATCAGGCATGACAGTGTGCTACCATGCTTCCTGCTTCTCGCTTCTCACTCTCCCCTCTCTGTATTCTACCTTTCCTTGCAAGATGGCTCCCAGGCCTGGAATCCAGAGTACAGTCAGCAGTGACCTCTGGCTTCTTCTTTATACCTAAATGTAGGCTTAAAACAGAAGTTTACCTGCCATCCTTTTTGGCCTAGACTCTGCTATATTTTGTCACTAGGAAACACAGAGCAGTGTTTTTAGAAATGCATGTGTGGCCTTTCCAAAGTGGCCACCCTTGGCCAGAGCTGGCTTCTGCTAATTCCAGCACCATCAGATCAGCTTCCCGGGCCTGAGCTCATGGGCACACAGCCCGAGCCGGATAAGTAGCAGAATGAATGAGACTGGATCCCATCCATGCTCTCCGCCCAGAACCCATCGCTGCCATTCGGTCCCCTCTCTGCATCCGCAGTGATTCCACATTTTATGAATGATACCTTCCAAGATTAGCTGGCCCACTTTGCGACTGCCTGCCTCGCTGATTTCCTGAAGGACTCTTGGGAAGAGGCTGTACACGCTGAGTGGGGCCAGATGGCCCTGGCTGCCCTCCACCAGGGCCGGCGCTTCGCCAGGCCATACAGGTGCAGCTCTGTGACCCCCATAGACAGGGCATTGCTCAGGCAGCCCTGCACAGTCCTGACAAAGTCCACTGACAGTACACTAACTGGAGCTGCCCAGCGCTTCCCGTGGGGAAGGTTTCAGTCCTCCACCTGCAGCCTGACCAGACGTGTCTGTAAGGCAATCATGCCGTCTAGTGGTCACCCCACCAGCTTCAGGCCTGTGCAGCTCTGGGCACCAAAGCAGACTTGTCAGACGAGGTGTGGGACACCGCTGTACCTTCTCCTTTGCCTCGTTTTCTTCCTTAAACATGGAAGGAGAGGGCCTCGCCATTGAAGCTCATGCGGTCCAGAGTCCAGACCCTGCCTGCAGAGTAGGCTACAGCATATATCTCACAAGGAGGGTAACCATGCTGGGGTGCACAGACAGCGTCCCACCCTGGGACAAGGAGATCAGTCAGAAAGTGCCCTTCTTCCGTCTCCACACAGGTAAGGGGACTTGGACTCCCTGATGTGTGCACACAGTCACCAAAGCACAGGTGTGAACTCCGCTGCACTTGTGCTCTTTCCTGGGTACAGTACACAGTCCAGGCACCTGAGGACCTGTCTCCCATTGGGAAGTAAGAGGAGGCCATGCTCTGCGTACTGTATACTGCGATACTTGGACTTTAGTCCAAGTATCTCTGTGCTGGGCAGAGGAGATGGGCTGGGTTTCAGAGGGGCTCAGGTGTTCTGCCCAAGCTCCTGCCCAGCAGAAGCCTCCAGCTGGCCATCCTGCACCAGTGCCCTGTGTGTTAGCCCTCCCAGCCTGTGGCTGAGCCCTGCAAACACCCCCCTCTCCCCATCTCATCTCTGTCCCTCTGCAACAGTGGCCCAAGGACTCAACCTCTGATACTGTCTCTGTACCTGGTGTCTCAAGGTCCCCAGCCCTCTTATAGTTACCTCTAACCAGTTGGACAGCCCTCCCCCAAGGGACAGCCCTGCAAGACACAGGGGCCAGCTGCATGCAATGGAATCTCCAGGGCAAAATGGCTTTCCCTCTTCCTTCCACCACACCCTTTCCCATACTTTAGTGACATTTAGGGCAGTTTCATAATGTTCCAGTCACTCTGAATGAACAGAACAGAACATTCTAGTGTAGTCATGTGGGTCTGTTTCACAGCCTATTAAAGACTTACCTCCCTGTGCTCCTCCGGCACACCATCCTCCAGCTGAGGGACTTGCAGAATAGATCTGTGCTTCCTCTTCTTCTCTGAATCCAAGTCTCCTTGGAATCATTCAAGAAGGAAGAGCTTGGGAGAACAGGGTGTGTACCTCGCTGCTGTCCACGGCACGCCCAGCAGGCAGTGGCCAGCTCTGCATATATGCCAGGAAGATTCACTTTGCCTCCGCTGTTTCCAAATTCTCATTCCAAGCCAGACTTGTCCACAGCCCATTGCTCCTGGGGTTCCCCTCGCCACGCAGCTGCCCAGGAAGGACACTGGTGACATTCCATGGCAGCCACACAGGGAAAGGCAGGCCAAGGGTGAACTTACCTATGTGTCTGTTTTGTCCTGATAGTACCTCAGGCACACCCGGAGAATATCCCTTCTACTATGGGGGTATCTTTGTCTCTAAGAATGGCAAAGGGCTGGCCAAATAGCTCAGCGGGTTAAAAACACTTGCTTAGGCAGAGCAGTGGCCACCAGGGTTTGATCCCCTGTATGGCCTGCCGGCCCTGCCCCCAGGGGGCGCTGAGATGACAAATGAGACCATAATACCAGATCTTGAGAGGCTGAACACAGGCGGATCAATCGAGTCTGGTCTGTGTGGTGAGACTCTGTAGCACTAAAAAAAAAAAAAAAGGAAGGAAGGAAGGAAGAATGGCAAACAGAGAATACAGCGAACAAGTGTGCATGCTGGCCTGATCATGACAACCTTTAGGCCAGCACCCCTATTCCAACACGGAGTCAGGGCCAATTTCCTATAATCACAGGCCACTTCAGGGGACAGGGCCAGCTGAGAATAGAAGAAAAGAGCATATGTAGGGCTGTGAGACAGCTCAATGGACTGAGCACCTGTTAGACAAGTGCAGGGACCAGGATTCCACCTGCATCACCACATGCCCCTCTGCCCCCCTGCCCCAGGTGTGCTGAACCAGCAACCCAAACCAGATGTGGTGGCCCATGCCTGTAATCCCAGCACTGAGGAGGCTGAAACAGAAGGATCATTACTAATCTGAGCTGCAGAGTGAGATGCTGCACCAAATACATACAAAGAAGAAAAAGAGGCACCTGTATGCCACCTCCCTAAAAAGGGCATAGAGGGACAGAGGGGGACAAAAACAGAGGGTGCTCAAATGACCCATTAGAATAATCACAAGTCAAAAGCCAAATAATCCCACCAACAAGGAAACACACAATGCCTATCCATGAAATTCCTGCTGTGATTTGGAGAACCATCCTGTGTAGCTCTTCTGGTAAGGAAAAGCCACCCTGAGATTTGAAGGGGAGGAAAAAAGTGTGAGCAAAGCATAATCAGACAGGACTTGGAAGGCAATATTGGATATAAAGCTGGAACAAAGGGTTAAAGGACCAGAAGGGATTTTTACTAATGCATCAGGAGAAGAAATATTGAAGTGAAACAGGCCCTCTAATAAATCAGACTGATGTGAAATTAATGATGGGTCTGAGATGGCCGAGATATTGAACTCATTCTTCAAACCCTGCCCTGTTGTCGTCAGCAATAGAAATGAAGAGGCACAACGAAACCTTTCAAAAGCAAACCCCAGCAGCAGAACCCAGAGGCTGGGTTGTCTGAGCATTTCCTGAGCAGGTGGACCCCATGGTGCACTCCTCCTCCCCAGCAGCGCTGGCCATGATGGGTGCCCCACTTTAGAACAAGGCCTCAGATTCTCCTCGCTGTCACTGCAGCTCCTGTGAGTAAAGTTAAGGGCGTGCTGGAGTAAAACCTATATTCTGGATGGAACGGGGAAAGAAGAGCAAGTCAAAAGCGAGAGAGAGCCAGGCGTGGTGGCGCATGCCAGTAATCCCAGCACCTGGGAGGCTGAGGTAAGTGTCTCTGCAAGTTCAAGGCCAGCCTGAACTACATGGTGAGTACAAGGCTAGTCTTAAGAGGCCCTGTTACAAAAAGAGTGAGAGATCCTTCTGTCGAAATGAAGGCAAGTGCTGGGAAAATCTCCTAAGCTAACGGGCTTTGAACAAGCCAAAGCTCAGTAGCTGTTGGGCTGATGTGGATCTCACTGAGCTTTCAGCAGTGGCCTCATCTCCCCCTCTCCTGCCATAGACACAAAATTAGGGAGCAGCAGTGCTGCTGCCGCAGGTCTCCCTGCACCTGTGCATCTCATCTGGACAGTGCGGTGGTTGGAGGGATGCAGAGACGGCCTCCATGCTGCACTAGTCTGTGAATTCTGAAATAGCTCCACCTAGATCCCAGGCCTGTTCCCAGTCACCAGTGTCTTCCGGTCCCTGCTTCTCATCCTAGACTCCTGCTAAACTCGGACACACTCCTCACTCTCAGGACCCAACCTGGTATCATACAGTTTCCCACTGGGTTCTCTAGATTTCACTCCTCTCACCTCATCCACTGAGGGCCACTGAGATTGTACATAACGCAAAAGGGCAAGTGGGTGAATGTGTGGGTGTTGAGGGGGACCATTGGCCAGGTCTTAACACAGAGAGTAATACATGGTGATTATTTAGGGCCATGGCATGGTCAGGGAGATGGTTGGACCGTGCAGCCTGCTGGTGGTCTAGGTGACAGCAGATGTTTGCTTCTGAGCTGGGTTAGTCCTAACAAGATTTAGGCTTGCTCATGGCCGGACCCAGCATGAGGGCTGTGGCTCTCAAGTCAAGGGTCATACACAGGAGTAGCACAGAAAGAAAACCTGATTTTAGGTCTCTACTAAGTTGTACTTTATAACTCAGTTACCCAGTTACTGATCTTCAAAGGGAAACGATGGTGGAAAAATCACCTCGATTGTATGACTTCTCATTACTTTCCCCCAAATCACCATCTAAGGTGATACAATTATTTGTCTATAAATTGTGGAATTAATTTTGCCAAAATGTAATTGAATGGGCAAGTAAACTACTTACATTTCCTGCAGCTTATTTACTGATGAAAATCCTTACACATAATAGATATTCTCATGAAAAGTACGTCTGAATATAAATGTGCCACTTTTGGATGTATCAGATGGGATACTGCTATTTAAAGAAGGCTTATAATGATAACTATTTAAAAACAAGGGTGCTTTACAAAATGACTAATCACATGTAAATTTAGGACTTTTAGATGATCTGCTATTTATAGCACAGAGCATTTGCATACTGTATACTTTAACCATATGTTTTCACATGCCTGTCCATTATATATGTGGGTACTAATCTGATGTGACTAGCTAGCCACTGCTGTGGCCAGTACTGAGAAAAACAGCTTACAAGGAGGAAAAGTTTGTTTTTTCTCACTGTTTCAGAGGCCTCAGCCCTGCTAGTTGGCCTGATTGCTTTTGGGTCTGTGGCAAGGCAGAACATCGCGGTGGGAGACTGTGGCAAAAGACACGATGTCCCTCATGGCATCTAGAGAAAAAAGAAAGAGAGGAAGAAAGCAGCTGGGCTTCCCAAACCCCCTTCCAGGGCTGTCACGTGACCTCACTTCCTCCCTGTTGACCCTCCCTCCCGGCAATGTGGCAGGCTGGGAGCCACGCCTAGAGCACGTGGGCCTTCTGGGGAACTTTCAGATGAAAACCATAACAAAATGGTGGCTGAATTGGTGATGTTGACTCCTGCTCCAGCCTGCAGCCGTGAACAACCCAGCTTCCACTGGGAGCTGGCACCTGTACCTTCTTCAGCAAGGATGCTCCCTTGGGCCACGCGACAACAGTGGAGCAGTGCTGCCCCTGCAACTATGCTTTTAAAAACAACCTTCTGGAGTCCCTCCACTGAGAATTGCTGAGCTTTTTTTTTTTTTTTTTTTTTTTCAAGTTTTGCTTCCAGGTTTGTGTAGGAACAAAGAGACATGAGCAGACAATTTCAGGTGGGACTGACGATGGTGGTGCAGCTTGGTCGGGAAAGGGGAGGTCTCTACTTTATAGAGTTGGCTGTAACTTCTGGTCCAGCTTTCTGACAGGGCACTTAGATCCTGTTAGCCCAGTTATTTATGACCTAAGAATACTCTTTGGACATCATTGATCATTACATTTGTCTGTTACTATTTTTACAAGCAAGTCCCAAAACTTTCTATCTTAAAAATGTGGAACAATTACATCTGGACTGTAATAAATTTCTGGGTTGGTTCTAGTTTCCATATAGGAATGCATTTTAGGAATATTCCTAAGGTAGAATTAATGTGTTTAATTTATGGAATGTACTATGCAACAATCACCAAGTCAGAGGAGGAAGAGAAGAAGCAGGCCAGTTCTATTTTAAGGAACTTTCTGTCTTAGTTACATTGTCATTGTTGAGGCAAAATACTCACCACCCACAAATTAAGGGAGGGAAGATTTATTGAGCTTAGAGCCTGAAGAGGTTTTAGTTGATAATTAGCTGGTCCCAAGGCAGCGTGGATGGGAGGCAGATATCATGGAGGACAAAACAGTTCGTGGTCTATAGAAGGTAGCAAAGAAACCAAAGGAGCTTAGCAGCTTCTTTCTGCTCTTTTATGCTCCATCTACACTACTAGGATTAGGGAAATGCCAGACCAATCATTGAACTGATTCAATACTCATACATCCTTGATTCCATGACCTGTTCTAGATTGAGCCACCTCCAAAAAAGTCCCTGTCTGAGACTTTAGGGCAACATCTAGACACAAGCTGTGACACTTCCTTTGATTTCTTTTTGATGCAATATTGGTATCTTGCTGACAGAATTTGGGGTTGCTCTCGATGATCTTGAATTCCTGTGACTCATTCTCTACCCCTGCATTTTTTTAAATTATTATTTTTATTGAAGAACAACTAGCACTGAGACAGTTTCAAGACAAATTAACACGACAGATTCACCAAATCAATACATTGCAAAATGCTTTTGTAATGTTTCAGTGTCATACAAGGTGCATACATGATATTATACTTACAGGCATTATTATAGCAGATGTCTCTAATCAGTGAATGAACAAAGTGCAGCTATACACCTATCTTATTTCTCTACAGCTGATTTATATCACAGATTCAATAATTAACACCCTCTACCTTGTTATTTCCCCAGTGTCTGTCCATAGTACTAGAAGCTGACATAACATCTGTACAACCACTATTAGTGCAAATCTTGCTTCTCATAGGATTATACAGAAGCACAACATATTTATCCTAACTGTACTGTTTATGCACACACTTCATGATTCTTCCTTTATATTCCCCCTTTTTTTTTGTCTAGACCAGTCAAAGATGAGCACTCCATTGTCATTAAACGAGTTTAGGTGTCTGAACTCGGTGACACACTCCAACACAGTCCAGCATTCCACAATAATAGTGAGTTATCTGAAGAAGTTGTCGACCATAGCCATTTACAGCTTAACTTATTATTATAGCCCCATGTTATATACCTCATTTTTATACTTTTCTGCTGGATGGTTAAGACCTAGATAGAGCAAGACCTATATACCAAAAGATGTAGTTTTTGTTTCTGATGAGGTCAGTTAAGTCCCCTCAGGGTTTATCTTGTAATCCTGTACCTTACTCTGTAGATTCTTTATCTGTGTCATCCATGTGGATGAGTCACAGCCAATGCTTGACCAGTTTGCTCTCTATGAGAGCCTGAGAGAAAGTTTTCTCTCCATGTGACTCTCCACAAGCACACTATACATCATCAGTCTCTTTCCTCTGTGGCTCCATAATCTCCTTGATCAGAAAATTTGGGGCACAACTGAGTTTCATGATGTTACAGTACAGGTTATCCTATGCCCTGAGTCTTTGCTGACCTTGAAAGGCTAGGGCCAAAATGTTGGCTGGCCTTGTGGTTCTTCTATTTCTCCAGTTTTGATCTGTGGACTTAGGTTGTTAACCATCCAGAAGAAAAGTTGCTTAGTATACTGTAGCATATGCTGTTCAGTTAGCCTTAACTATCTGACTCAATTGTCTTTAGTTGTTGTTGTACATTTCTATTTGTATTTCTTCTTTTGACTTCTTATACTAGGGAGACTATACGATATTTGCACATGTGTGTCTGGTTTATTTCACTTATAAGTATATGTTCAAGTGGCATCCACTTCAATATAAATGCTTCAAGTTTATCATTCTTTATAGCTGAGTAATACTTCATTATATAGAAATACCACATCTTTTTCAACCATTCCTCCCTTGATAGGCATGTTGGTTGTTTCCAAGATTTTGCTATCACAAATTCTGCTACTATAAATACAGGTACACATATATCACTATGACATAATGTTTTCAGTTCCTCTGGGAAAATTCCCAGTAGAGGGATAGCCAGCTTGATTAGGATTTCCAGTCCTACTCTTTTCAGGAGTCTCCGTAGTGATCTCCAGAATGATTGTACCAGTCTACATTCCCACCAGCAGTGGAGAAGTGTTCCCTTTTCCCCACAACATCTCCGACATTTGTTGTTGGTTGATTTCCTTATGATAGCCAGTCTTTCTGGAGTGAGATGGTATCTCAGTGTTGTTTTTATTTGCATTTCACGGATGGCTAGTGATGTGGAGCATTTTTTCATATATTTATTCACTTCTTCAATTTCGTCCTCTGAGAAGTGTGTATTCATCTCGGATGCCCATTTCTGAATTGGGTCTTTAAATCTGAGGGCCCTGTTATATCTTAGTTCTTTATATATTCTAGATAGCAGAACTTTGTCTGATTGCTTATTAGTTAGGATTTTTTCAGAATTTGTGGGTTGTCTATTCACTTTGTTGACAATTTCTTTTGACGTGCAGAAACTCCTCTAGAAGAGTTGATCCCAATTGTTGATTCTTTCATGTGTTTCCCATGCAAGTATATGTTTGTTCATGAACTCTTTTACTAACCCTATGTCTTCAAGAGGTCCTACTTTCTCTTCCAGGAGATTGAGTGTTTCTCTTTTAATGTTTAGAACTTTAATCCATTTTGACTTTAGTTTAGTGCATAGTGATAGAGCTGGGTTAAGTCTTAGTTTTCAGCATGTAGAGAGCCAAGTTTTCCAACACCATTTGTTAAACAAGCTATCTTTCTTCCAGTGAACTTGTTTGGCCCCTTTGTTGAAGATCAGATGGCAGTTCTAGTACTTTCTTGGTGGGAATTTTTGGGGTCTTCCAAGTAAAGTATCATGTCATCTGCAAATAGTGATAATTTAACTTCTTCTTTACCTATTCTTATTCCCTTTATTTTTCCCTCTTTTCTAATGGCTATTGCTAATGATTCCAAGACTATACTGAATAGGAGGGGTGAAAGAGAACATTCTTGTCTTGTACCTGATTTAAGAGTAAAAGATTTCAGTTTTTCCCTATTTAGGATTATATTAGCTTTTTGGGTTGTCATAGATGGCTTTTAACAAGTTTAAGGTAGAATACACCTATTCCAATTTTCTGTAGGACTTTGAACATGAATGAGTGTTGGACTTTGTCAAAAGCTTTCTCTGCATCAATCGAGATGATCATGTGGTTTTTAGATTTCAGTCTATTAATATAATGTATTACATTTATACATTTTCAAATATTGAACCATCCTTGCATCCCTGGGATGAATTCTACCTGGTCATGGTGTATGATCTTCTTGATGATTTGCTATATTCTTTTTGCTGGGATCTTATTGAATATTTTTGTGTCTATATTCATGAGGGAGATTGGCCTGTAGTTCTGCTTTTTGGTTGTGTCTTTCCCTGGTTTTGGAATCAGTATAATACTTGCCTCCAGAAATTATTTTGGGAGGACTGCTTCCTTTTCAATTTCGTGGAAGAGTTTGAGGAATGTAGGGATTGTATCTTCTATAAATTCCTTGTAGAATTTAGCTGTGAATCCATCAGGACCTGGACTTTTGTATTGTATTTCATTGGCTGTTATTGGCTTACTGAGAGTTGTTATATCTCATTGATTCAGTTTTGGCAATTTGTACCTTTTGAGGAATCTGTCCATTTCTTCTGTGTCTTCTATTGTGTGAGTGTAAAGATTCTTGAAGTAACTATTGATAATCTGAATTTCCACTGGGTCTGTGGTGATTTCACACTTTTCATTCCTTATTGCTTGTACTTGAATTTTCTCTTGCCTCTTTTTGATGAGATTGGCTAGAGGCTTATCAACTTTATTTTGTCTTTCAAAGAACTAACTTTTTGATTTGTGGATTCTTTGAACTGTTTTCTTCATCTCAATTGAATTAAATTCTGCTCTAATCTTTATGATTTCTTCCAGTCTTTGGCTTCTGGGTTTCGTTTGTGCTTCTTTTTCTAGATGTCAAAGGTGCAACATTAGGGTGTTTATTTGTTCTCGGTTTGTTTTCCCAATGTGTTAGTTCACTGCTATGATTTTCCCTCTAAGAACTGCTTTCATCACATCCCATAAATTCTGGTAAGTTGTGCTTGAATTTTCATTGCATTGTAAATATTGTTGAATTTCTTGTTCAATTTCATCTGTGTCCCATTGATTGCTGAATAGAGTGTTGTTTAATTTCCATGAATTTAGCACATTTTTCTGGTTTCTTTTGTCATTTATTTCCAGTTTCATTGCACTGTGGTCACATAATATGCATGGGATAATTTCTATTTTCTTGCATATACTTACGCATGACCTCTGCACTAGTATGTGGTCTATTTTTAAAAATGACCCATGTTCAGCTGAAAAAAATATGTATTCAGCTGTGGTTGGGTGGAGTGCTCTGTAAATGTCCACCAGATCTATTTGTTCCAAGCTCTGGTTCAGTTCTGCTACTTCCTTGCTATTTTTTTGTCTGGTTGATCTATCTTTTTGAGATAAGGGGGTGTTAAGGTCTCCTGTTAGTATTGTGGTCTTAGATATTAGGTTTTTCTTGTCCATTAAGATTTGTCTTACGTAGTTGGGTGCTCCTGTGTTTAGTGCATAGATATTTATGAGTGTTACCTCTTTCTCTTTAATTTTTCCCCTGACTAATATATAGTAGCCTTCTTTGTGTTGTTTGATCCTTCTTGGTTTGAAGTTGAGACTGTCTGAGAACAAGATTGCTACCCCTGCTTTTTGCTCTGGTGCTGAGGCATGTAGTATTGTTTTCCATTCATTGACTTTGAGCCTATGAATGTCCTTTTGAGTTAAGTGTGTTTCTTGTATATAGCATGTTATTGGTTTGTTTCCTAATCCACTGTGCCAGTCTATTTCACTTAATTGGTAAATTGAGTCCATTTACATTGATGGTGATAATTGAAATGTGTTGACTTATGTTTGTCATGATTTTTACCTGGTATTGTTTACTCCTTTGTGTCCTTTGTTTAATTGTCCGTCCTGCTTAGTGGGTTCCTTCTGTTATCATTCATGGAATTCTGGTCATTGTGATGTCTCTCTAGAACATCTTTCAGCAGCCTGTGTAGGGATGGTTTTGTCATCATGAAATTCTTTATTTGTTCTTTGTCATGGAAGCATTTCACTTCTCCATCAAACTTGAAAGAGAGTTTTGCAGGGTGTAATAGTCTGGGCTGGAATTTGTTTACATATAGGACTTGAAGTACTCTGTTCCATGCTCTCCTTGCCTTCATTGTTTGTGTAGAGAAGTCGGCTGTAATTCTGATGGATTTTTCTTTGAATGTGATCTGCTTCTTCTCTCTAGCAGCTTTCAGTATATTTTTTTTGTTTTGGATTTCTGGGACTTTGACTATTATATGTCTTGGTGTGTTTTTACTCGGGTTGAAGTTATTGGGTGTTCTGTATGCTTCGGTGACCTGAATGTTGGATTGTTTCCTCATATTTGGGAAGTTTTTTGCAATTATTTCTCCCTAAATTCTTTTTATGTCATTTATATTGACTCCTTCATTCTCATTGATACCAATTAATCTTACATTGTTCACCCTGGCGTCATCTTGCAAGTAATGGATTGTTTTTTCCTGCATTCTCACTGTTTTTAAGAGATCCTTTCTCACCTTTTCACTAGCTGCACCTGCGTCTTCAAGATCTGAAACTCTATCTTTGCTTTCACTCAATCGGTTTTGTAGACTCATGATTGATATTTTAGCTCTTCTATATCTCTTTGACTGTGTTTCATGTGTTCTATTTCTTTTCTGTATTGCTCATTCAAGGAATCCATCGTATATCTGATCTCCTCAATTTTTTTATCCATGTCTTCTTTAGAGGTAGTTATTAATTCTTTTTCTGCAGAGTTTCTTCCAAGTTGGGTTTCCTCTGCATATTTCCGGACTTGTTTCTGTTTTTCAGATGCTATGATTTCAAAGAATTCTTTTTTTTCAAATAATTCTTTTTTGAGTTCAGAAATTATTTTTGCTTTGAGTTCCTCATGGCCTTTCTGCTGTTGTTTCTTTGCTTCAGACACTGTTAATTCATATGTTTCAGCTGGAATTTTGCTCTCTGTGCTTGTTCTGGATGAGTATTGGTTTTCCCCCTGATGTTCCTGCATTTGATTCGTTAATTCAGATGCTATGTATTCAGATATTTCTTTTTTTTATTTCAGGAATTAATTCTCATCTGAGTTCCTCTATACTTTTCTGCTGTTGTTCCTTTGCTTCCGTATCTGTTAATTCATTCATTTCAGCTGAGTTAGTGTCCTCTGCCCTTACTGGTGTACTCGAGGCCTGAGATTGCATTTTTCTACTTGTCTTTGTCATTTTGTATAGCACTGAGCTCTGACCTTTGGTGTAGAGCTTTGGTGAAGCTATAAACTTAGCATGTAATGAGATTTAGGTGCCAGTCTATTAAGTATGAGATTATCCAGTTATGCCTGGCCTGGATCTAGTTGTTGTATACAGTTCCTTTTTGCTGCAACTTCTGTGGTTCCCTTTTGTTGGTTCCTGGCTGAGCTGCACTGTGTCTGGGGCCCTGGGAGATGACCCTCAGGCATGGTGGGCCTGGAGCTCTCACTCACTGGTCCAGTTATGCTGGCTCTGGGTCCCTGGGATTGCTGGAAGAGGGGATTGCTGGGAGAGGGGATTTCTGGGAGAGGTCCCTCTGGCGCGGTGGGCCTGGAGCTCTCACTCACTGGCCCAGCTGCACTGGCTCTGGGTCCCTGGGATTGCTGGGAGAGGGGATTGCTGGGAGAGGTCCCTCCAGCATGGTGGGCCTGGAGCTCTCCTTCCCCTGCATTTTGTTATCATGAAAGCCATCTTCGCTAATGGTGGCCACAAGCCCCACACATATTACTGCTGTCTCTTGTCACAGCTGCCGTCTATAGTAGTCATCATAACATCTAACATTTTCTGGGAGTTGTTGATGCTATGAAACCCATGAGGCTTTTATACTGCACACTTTGACTCAATAATAGCAAATATATCTGCAGTGTTAGTAAGCAAAGAAGCTCCAAGTCAGACCAGAGGCAACAGAGGCAGAGCCATCCCCGCAAATAGATGAGATCCTGGACTGTGATGTCTACTTTCTCTGCAGCTCTGTTTGTAGCTACATGCATCCATGGTCACCAGGGAAGCACTTGCTGATCCCTTTAATGCAACAGTGGAGACAAGCTGGAGCTCACACAACCCTCAGATGAGAAAGGTAAACTTTTCATATCTTCTCCCCCCTCTTCCGCATAGGTTCCCTGAAGATTTCTAACAATGTTCCAAATACGAGTATAGAAGAACTAATCAGATTCTTGCGCATCGATTGTTGAACTGGTGAACATGTTTGCCTTGTAGAGTTAAAGTGTTAATGGTGTTCAAAATGTTTGGCATGTCATGAATTCACAAATCATCCCATTCGTGTTTCATAGGCACAGAATTTTGGTCCTTTCTTCCCAACTGTCCCTCTTGAACTGGGCAACAACGGCAAGGACCCTGGTATCATGGTTGTGCTTCCCTTATGGTCTCATTTAACCTTTGCCCCCTCAAGACCCATTTTCAAATACAGATGCACTGGAGACTGTGACTAGGGAGGGACAGGTAAGGACAATCTGTGGGCCCCGTGGCTCAGGAGCTGTGAGCACAGGCTATCTCGGGCCACACTTGAGATCCACTGTTGCCTGCCAGCTGCATGCCAGCTCTGTGGCTCTGAGTCAACTGCCCAGTCCGTGCCTGTCTCCTTGCTTGTGTTACAGGCAGCCCTGCAGTACGTCCCATAGAGGGTGCAAGGAAGAGCAAGCTCCTCAGTGTTTCTGAAGCTTTCATAGCAGATCTAAGTTTCCAAGTCCTGTAGCAAGCATTATCACTTCCTTAAATAAGCAGTTCTACTTCTAGTATTATGTTAAGGCAGTGAGGAGAGGCTTATTTATGCACTAACAAACACTTCAAGACCTCTGACCACTTGCCGAGTGTTCCACTAGGCACTAAGAAGAGTGGTAGAAAAGTAGAGTGATTTGGGATTTGTAAGCAAGAATTTCATTGTTACATTGTGTATAAAAAAGAATAACAGAATCATTCAAATGTCCTCAAACAACTTGTGTGAGGGAACAGAATATTGAGAGAAAAGGCATAGAAACAGAAAGATATTCACGGTAAAAATGTCTGTCTTGGAACCTTTGCATTTGCTGTTTCTTCTGCCTGGAACTTGATAGATAGTGACTGCTCATATTTGTAATTGCTGAGCAGAAGAACAAACTGAAAAACATAAATTGCAAAAAAATGCATACTATATAATTCTATTTTTTAAATATACCAAAGTAGAAAAACTTCAGAGTTTACTGTGATTGTTTGATCAAATTGTTGACGATTTTGAGGTATTTTTGTCTATTTTCTTTTTTTGTTTGATTGCTTTTATTCCTTTTTTTAAATTAGTTTTTTTGAGAAAGAGATAACAATGCAGCCATTTCAAAACAGTTTAGTAGGACAGTTGCAATAATTAATATGTTGCATATTGTTGTCTTCATAGTAGTTATTCATAATACAAGATGCAGACTTGATATCTTGTCTAAATACTATTAGCACAAATCTTTTTCTCATTGACCCAAGAGAAAGGAGCTGCATATCTATCCTACCTATTTTGCATAAACACACACACACACACACACACACACACACACACACACATATATATATATATATATATCTTCGCTACAAAACAATCCTTCATTTATATCCCCCTTTTTGTTTAGTTTTGTCAGAATTGCCCTTCAAATATTGTAGGTGTGTAAGTTCAGCACAATAATCCAATATAGTCCAGTAGTCCATAACGTGGTGGGTTATCCACAGAACTGGCAATGTCAGAAGTTGTTGAGTTGAGCCTTTTACAGCTCAGCATATTAATATGGCTTTACTTTTTAATGCCTTGTGTTTATATTTTTCTGCTGGATGCTTAAGACCAAGATAAAGCAAGACCTATCTAATAAAAAAATGTGATTTTTGTATCTGACAAGGTCAGTCAAATCCCCTCAGGATTTACCCTGAAACTCTACCACAGTTTGTAGGTCCTTTGTCAGTGTCAGCCATGTGGATGAGTCACAGTCACTGCTGGATTTTCTAAATTTTATATAAAAAACTAATTTTTTAAATGTAGAAAACAAAAGTGTAACGTTTATTAATAACTCAAAAGAAACACTACACAGGTAGGGGCAAGAGATTAAATACCAACACAGAGTTCCACTCCAGCTATTCTTCTCCAAGGCTGCATGCCCAAATGGAATTTTGGAGAGACCACCTGGGAAACAGAGGAACTGTCAGAGATGTCTCTGGTCTGGACTCCTGCTGCATCTTTGGTCATGACTTCTCTTGCCCTTCGGTGGACCTCAAACAAAACACCAGTCCACATTGATTGGCTGTCCCATCAATCCTGGCCATTAAATCCCTCCATAGCAGACTGGGACTCTTTGTATGTTTCATACTCATAAAAATCAATTTTTATTAAAGAGGTTATATGAAAAAAGAGTGTCTCTGTTATTCTTCTCTTATTGCTGGGACAAAATATGCAACACCTAGAATTAAGAAAGGAAAGGTTTGTCTAACTCAGTTTGTGGAGGTTTCAGTCCATACTCAGTTGGCTCCAAGGCAAGGATGGCACATGGCAGAGGGCAGCAGTTCGAAAAGAGCAAAACAGCATGAGCAAAGGGAGGGGCATTGGCAGTGGGCAAGCCTCTGTCCCTTGCTTATACTGTCTCCAGGCTCTCACTCAGGGGCAGGGGCAGCACTCACATCCATAATTTCAGCACTGAACCACGAATTCATCACAAACTGTAGAAGCTGCCCCATGATGGCATGAGGCTTTAGGGGGACACCTAGACATAAACCATGACAGAGAGTCTATATATAAAAGACCAAATGCAATTAGCTTTCTAAGTTTCCACGCTCTGCCACGCACTTGTCTTGCTGCCCCACATACTGAGCGGTATGTCTGAGGCTGGGGTATAGCTGCTCAGATGGGGTCTCACCTCAGCCCTCCTACTCCCAGAGTAAATTGTTCTTATCAGAACCACTCTGATTTAATTTTAAACCTTTTACCTTACTGGGATGATATACACACAATGTAAAAATTCACCTTTCTAGCCATTTTTGAGTGCACTGCTCTGTGGCACCAGTGTGTTCACGTTGCTCTGCACCCATTTCCACCATTCATCTCCAGAATGTTTTCATCATCCTGAACAGAAACTTGGTGCCCTCAAGCACTAACTCCTCAGACTGGGGAGATAGGTCTGCAGTCTAAGTACCTGCCTAGCAAGTGCAAGGACCCAGGTTCGATCCCTGGTACCACATGCCATGTCAGCCCTGACCCATGCCAGCCACTGAAACTGGACGTGGTGGTGCACACCTGTAATCCAGACACTGGGCAGGCCGAGGCAGGGGGACCATTGTGAGTTCAAGCTGTAGAGCAAGAACCTGTACCAAACAAATAAATACATCTTTTTTTTTTTAATGCCACCTTCTTGTTCCCTCTCATTCCTCAGCTCTTGGCTGCCCCATGCCACTCTCTCACTCTGAATTTACCTGCTTTTGATCTCTCATCTAAAGGGGCTTACCCAGTGTTTTTCCTTTTATCCTTAGCTCACTTCACTTAACATCTTTAAGTTTCATGTGTGGGTAAGAACAGTATTCCACTTCCCAGTGCACGTAGACATCAGGCTTTGTTCATCGTCTGTCCCTCCATGCACAGTCTGTTGTTTCTACCATTTTGCTTTGGGAACAAATGACCCTGTCAGCCTGGCAGAAAGACATCCACTTGAATCTCTACACTCCATTCTTTTGGATAAAAATTGAGGCATGGGGTTGCTGCCTGCTGTGGAAATGTTAGCTCACTCTCTGGAGAGCCATCACACTGCTTTGAGTAGCTGTGAATTGGCTGGGCCAAAGCTCTGGACCCAGAGCAAGCCAGACTTGTGGCTGTACCCTTTGTGTGCCTTCCTGCTCACCTCAACACTCCTGTCTTAGCTCTTTGGCACTCACACTTTCCTTCTCCCTGGCAGAGAGCCCCAGAGGAGGAAGCTGTGTTAAGTGTTTGCAGGAGCCAAAGTCCAGGCAAAAGGCTTTGGCTATTGCTTTCTTCTTGCAGGAAAGGGTAGCTAGCCCTTGGCTGCACTGCCAGGTTGAGATTCTAGCCCTGAGCCCGCAGGTACCAACTACATGAAGACCTCTCACTCCCAGAAGCTTCCTAGCCTCAATCTTCTCCTCCATTAAAATGCCTTCTTTCTCTGGTTCCCAGGACTGCAAGTAGATTTCTCTGGACACAAGCATGCCTAGGTAAGAATAAAATGTTCTGTGAAAGTGTTCAGGCTTGGGCAAGACTCTGTGACAAGTGCTTCTTGTCACAAATGGCTTCCACCAGGACAGTGTGATAATGACACACCCACAGCTCTGGCCGTCCTACACCCACTGCTCACAGGGGGCTGCATGCTACACATGCATTTCTCTCCCTCTCCTAGGAGGTCGCCTCTCTTGATGGCACATAACCAGATGTCAGCTTCAGAGAACAAGCTCCAGAAAAGAAATCAGCAAAGCAGAAATCAGACACAACAATAGAATTGAGAGCCAAAGGGAATCCAGCATCCTTTGCATCTCAGGGGGTTTCATTCATGATCCCCACGTTTCATTTTTTCACCTCTCCTGAGTGCTGAAGCCTCATCTCTTCCCAGAGACAGTCCATCCTGTTCATGTGGGTGGGAGGCAGCCTTTCTCCATTGCAGGGAACTAATACATTTGTATGAGGTTAGGCAAATCACATCACAGTGACCTCAAAAATGAATTAGGGAGATTTCCCGCTTCAGCTTGGCCCAGAGAGACACAGCTTGGCTTACGATTTCATGCACATATTTATTTTATTCATTCAAGTTGATCTTTGTGTATTGTGCAGCGACCTAAAGTCCATGTGCCTTTGCAACTGGAGGCAGACCAGACTACCTGCCTCATCCACTACCTCAGATCTGTACCATCAAAGAGGTGCACAGCACCACGCAGCAGCCCTTTGCCTTGTGTCCTTGGGCCATGGTTGTACTTTTATGCCTTGGCACCAAACTATATACCTCCTCTTTCCTCAGCTCATCAGCTTATTTCCACTCCAGGAGCAGAGAGAAAGCTTCAGTGAGAACAAGCTGGTGCCCTGCAGATCCAGAAGCCTTGATACCTGCTTTTAATACATCACCCCACTGTGGACAATCCCTATTAACTCCCCCCCCCCATTTTTTTATAATGTTCGAATAAGGGAACCTGATTGTAGGACCCGCTTTCATTTGTATCTTAAACTAAAACCCAGCCATACCTTTCTTATTTACCTTTCTTATTTAACTGCAAGGTTCTCTGGGGCACAGAAGAATCTCACCAGTGATAGTATGTGCAGCACACAGAAAAGGCCAGACTAGGGGTTGCTGGGTAAAGAAAGTAACACCCATCATGCTAAACCCCCGTCATCACTATGGTCATCTGGTGGTGAAGGCCTAGAAGGAGGCTTTCCTCAGAATGATAAGTGGGGGCTTACAAAATCTGAGGGCTAGAGAATTTCTAGCATTCACAGATGGAGCAGAGCTCTGCAGCCTCCCGTGCAGCCCAGGGCTAGCAGTGGATCTGGCCCGTGCCTGTCAGTGCTCCCTTCCCAGATTCAGAAGTCCTTGCCAATCTTAAGCTCAGGCAAAGCTCTGCTGCTGTGAAGATTCCCAGTTTTGCAGGTGGCCTTGCTGCAGGCAGAGAGGAGCTGGCGAGGCTGCTTGCTGCAACCCCACCTCCTTTTCTCCACCTCCTTTCTGAGCTCAGAAAAAGAACATGAGAGTTACTGCTATTTATGTCTTATAAATGCTAATACCACAGTATGTTGTACAAGATGTAAAACAAATGCACTTACCTGCGGTAATGCATTCATTTAATTTGGATGCTAAGTACACAATGGAGAACGTGATAAACGAGGTGCTGAATGATTAAAATGAACCCTTAATTTCTTGTAATTGTTCAAGAAGGAAATTACAGGCAAATATTAATGCTTTTTATAATGATCGCTTCTCGTGAGGTAAGCAAAAAGACACTATTTCCTCCTAGTATATCATCTGTCCCATTCACTCTAATAAATTCAATTAGAGGCCTACTATCATTTTGAAAACCATTCTCTGCCACCTAAACTTTTAGCACATGAACAGCAAATGTTTCTAAGTGCTCACAGAAATTTATAGCTAGAAATAACCATAGTGGTAATTCTAGTTTAATAGCCATTATGGGTGGGGAAACAGAAGGAAAAGCAGTTAAGTAACTTGGCCACAGGTGACATACGGAAGCAGTGGCAGAGTTCAGGGTGCACTTTAGGAATAAATGTCTAGCAGATAGATCTCCTTACCTGGTATAAACAATGGAAGATTTTTGCAACTGTAAAAGAAAATGCTGCACTAAGCTATAGTGCAGCACTGCTGTCTCAGGTGTCGCTCGGGCCAACTGCTTTGGGCCAGTTGGAAGCAATGGCTCTGCTGTACCTGAAGAAGCCAGGCCTGGGCCTGTGGCTGCACACTCCTGGCAAGGGCTCCTCATGGCAGGGGAACTTGCAGCTCAGTGCCTGCCGCAGAACATCTGATTTTCTCACATCATAGCCTTCCCTTGGTACCCCAGTATGAGTGAGGCAATGCTCCTGGCTGGGGACAGCTGACTCTGGGGCTTCTGCTTTCCCTGTGCCCACCAAGTAGTGCCAGGGTCAACTCCTTAGCACACATGTTTCACTCTTGAGTGTTCCTGGAAAACTCAGCTCTGTAGGAGTGCACCCACAGATGGTGCCCCAGCTTCCAAAGCCAGCTGAGGGTCACCCAAGACGGAGTGCACTGAGGCATAAGTGCTACGAATTTATTTCTAGCTTGCGGTGTGTCTGCATTTAGCCATCAGAAATTGAATAAAAGCTTAAGCTTAATCTCTGCTTAACTAGAGCCCAGCAGCCAAAGTGGCTATGAGGTCACATACAGAATGCCATCTTGAGGCTGACTGGTGTTAAATATTTCATTATGCACAGCAACCTTGGGTATGTTCAAATGACAGGCAGATGACAGCAGAGAAAATTAACCCTTGGGAAAAGAGCTTGGTAAGGAGCTGCCACCAGAGGTCCATTTCTGTGCCCCTTGGTTCCTTTAGTAGATATCTCTTTAAGCATTTCTTAGTTGAGGCCAGCCAAAAGAGATCAGTGAGGTAATGGAATTTCTTGTGACTATCCTCAAAAAAGTGGAATGGGGAAAGCAACCAGCATGGTGCAGGGTCTCTATCGCGTAAATAAAAATGTCCTACCTTTCAGTCTGCCTCTTCCTATCATTTTCTAAATGCATCAGTTGCACTAGGGTCTCCAATGACTGCAGGAAACACGTGGTAGTGACATAGGTCAGTCAAGTAGGAAAATAGCACATGAAATTGTTTAGAATTTACCGAGGGCTCATTTCATGTCAGCCATTATTCTAGACCACATGCTGTGCCACATGTATCATAGCTTGGGTGTGGGGACATGGGAAAGCGTGCTCCATGTTTCACAAACTGCCTTGCAGCCAGGGTCTGCATGTGGCCTGAGTTCTAGTTAGGAAGTACACAGAGTCTGAGGGACGGTTGTGAGCAGTGGGAGCCACAGACCCCAGGTGAGATTTCTGCTGTGCCATGCTCACCCCCCTGGGTCATGTGGGGGCATTTCTGGGGAGCAGCATGCAAAGACAGAACTATTAAGCGGCAGGAGCTGATGGCAGGTGGTTCCTGCAAGGTCAGTCCTGGGCTAGAGTAGGTATCCGAGCCAAGCCAAGTTCTCTGGAAATCCCAAGAATTCTCAGAGCTAATGACTCATTTCCCCTTTCTCGTCTCGGCTAAGTTTCCTCTATTGTCTTCAGCTACAAACCTTAACCAGGACTAAGGTAGTACCCGAGATGGTGGTAACAATTGGATCTTGAGAACACAGGCACCCAGGGCTGGGCTTCCAAGGATCCAGCCAGTACTAGAAGACAGGAAGTGAGCACCCAGGAGATGCTGTAGTGAACTGTTTGCTTCAGTTACCATCTGTGCTCCACAGATGGTAGGTTCCTGGGGTAGGCTAGTAGCAAGGCGCGAAGGATCCCTAACCCTCACTGCTGGAAAGCCAAGTGAAAATGATGATAGAACTTAATATTCTACATTCTCAATTCAAGACATGGTGGTGGGCATTTTCTAACAGAATCCTATTGACCCCCATCTACCTGCGTTCACCCCTCCTTGGGTAAGGGCTGGAATTAGTGTCTCATATTATTGAAAATATGGAATTTGAAAAAAATGATGGGATTTCACTTCCAGGATCAGATTATAAATAGAGTGTGGCCTCCATGTTGTGTGTTATGTTATCTTCTTTTGGATGACACAACTAGTGGAAGCCAGTTGATAGACCGGTAGGCAGCCCTCTGGAGCATCCCGTGTGGCTGCTGATCAAGACTGCCACTAACTACACTGCTTCTAGACCAGCAGGTTCTCCTCGGCGAGCCAATGAAGGCTTGGAATGGATCCTAAGCCCTGCCCGGTGAGGAAACCAGAGCTCAGGCCTTAGCCTGACTGAAAACTTAAGTCAGAGGCTAAGCCACAGTGGATTCAGAAAAAAAATATGTATTATTTTAAGCTTCTAAGAATGGGATAAAATTTTTTATACAGTAACAGGTGACAAAAAAAAGATACTTTTTTTTTGAAAACAGAAGTTTTTTCAGTGGTCTTGAACGAGTCCTTTATACATCTTAGCATTAGGGAAGATAGAGCTGAAAATTGGATTCTAAATCTGGTTCTGGTAGGTAATGGACTGTAAAAGCCTCCTCTGAAAAGGAGCCCTGAAGAGTCCATTGGCCAAGATGAATGTCACTGCGTCTTCTTCCAATTTCTCTAGAGATCGTAAGGTTAACTTCTAGAAGGCTTTCCTTTCTCCAGCACAGCACAAACAAAACAGGCCAAATATGATGCTGTGTCCATTAAAAGCGACTGTATCAACTAACCATGAATGGGCTGGGGAGATAGCTTGCTGGCCTAAGTTCCTGTTTGGCAAGCACAAGGACCCAGGTTCGATCCCTGGTACCACATGTCATGCTGCCCATGCCAGCCATCAAAGCTGGGCATGGTGGCACATGCCTGTAATCCCAGTGCTTGGGAGGCTGAGGCAGGAGGGTCACTGTGAGTCCAAGCTCTGTAGCAAGACCCTGTACCAATTTAATTAATTAAATTAAATTCAACTAGCCAGGAAGCAGGTGTCTACAATATCCACTTAAATTTATGTTATCCACCTGCCATGTTTTTGCATGGAGCACAATCATGCAATTGCTCACAGTGACACCATGTTACAGAATATTGATTCTATTCAAAGAACTGATTTTCAATGAGCAAATGGAGGCAATGGGTTGATGTAAATTATGTTTACAGTATAGCTTTCATTTTTATTCAAGTACAATGAGGAATCAGGTCAGGAGATGACTGCTGTTGAAAAGATGGATCATACTCACAATTCCCAAGAGTGGGACCACAACCCAGTATAGAGGCAGGGCACAGGGAAGGACTAGCATCAGCAGAAAGCAGAGGAGGTGAGGGGAGAACACAGGCAAGAATTCAATTTCTGTATTCTGCTCACTATACATATGTAAAAGGCTAGCTGTGTTCACCTGAAAATAGTTCTTGAAGGAGTGCTGTAGTGCAGAGCTAGATGAAGATGTGAAAATGGGTGGTAGGAACCATTCGTGAAAGAAAATGAAGGTGTGCATGGTGGTGCAAGCCTGTAATTCAGCACTCTTGGAGGCTGGAGCAGGAGGATCATAAATTTCAACCTAGTCTGGACAACTTCATGGGATCCTGTCCCAAAATAAAAAAGGGAATAGAGGTGAGTTGTCAGGAAGGTCCAGGATACAATCCTGAGTAGGGCAAAACAAACAAGGTTTTAAATTCTTGGTTCAAAGCATGATGTTAGGGTTGGAGTGTTCACCAAAGGCTTATGTGTTAAGGTTGGTCTACAGCTTGGGTCTATAGGGAGGGAGTGGAAAATTTAAAGAGGGCTCCTAGTGGGAAAGTGCGGGTCACTGTGTAAGTGATCTTGAAGGACGTCGTGGGAAGCCTTTCCTCCTCCTGCCTTTTGTCTCCTAGCCATGAAGTAACTGGCTTTGCTACCTCTCACATTGAAGTGTTTCACCCACCAAAGGCCCAGAAGCAACAAGACCAACCAATGGGCTGAAACCTATAAAACTTTGAGTTAAAAAACCCTTTTCTCTTGATATGTTGACTATCTCAGTATTTTTGGTATAGTAACAAAAATATGATTAGTACACAAGGTTTGAGAACCATTATTATGGGTTATAATGCATTGTTATCATTATTTTCTCAAGTTATCCCACACATGGCCATTATTAATCCCTCCAAAGTAGATTTATGCACTCATAATAAGTTCCTATCATTTTTTAACATCTTCTTGTTTTCTGACTCTTAATGTTGCAGATTTATATGGTAATTTCCCTTTCTATGACCTAAAGTTAGAATGGCATAGAAGATGTGGAACAGTTCTACACATAACAGGATGCCTTTATTTCTAGGACCTCTCACAGGACAGAAAAGAGACTACATCATCACCCCAAAAGCTAATAATAGTTGATTGCATAGAGAAGTAAGTTGGGGGAAAGGAAAGCTCTTTGTTTAGTAGAAGTTCAACAATAAACTTAGATAATGTGATGAAACTAAAACAGATATTTCATGCAAGGATCCTCAGCACAGGCTAAAACTAGTGGCAAATGTATGATGATAAACAATGTACTTAAACAGTCTCCACTTATCTCCCATAGATACTCATTACAAACACAAAAGTATTTATTGTTAGCAGATAAGAAATCAAAGTCACCATGCCTGGGAAGGGGGTATGTGCCCCTCCTGGGACTCAGAAAATAGTTCAAATGAGGCATGAAAAGCGTGTCTGCTGGACAGTCGCAATGTGGAACTAATGACCATGAGACATCAGGCAAACCCCAGCTGGAGATCACTAGCCCAAAGAACTAGCCAGTGTTTCTTAAAAGCAACAAAGTCATGGCAAAGAAAGACCGAGGGATCAGAATACAGGGGACTGAGGAAACCTGAGGACCAGAAGGCACAATGGAACCTGAAATGGATCTTCAGCAGAAAAAGAACCCTCAAAGTACAACTAGTGCAATCCAGATTGGGTTGTGAATGAAGAGTGCCCTGAACCAGGCTTAACCTCCCATTCTTGTTTCTGATTTTTGTTTTTAATGCATTTGATTGTTGCAGGGTCTTACTATGCAGCTCAGACTTATAGTGATCCTCCTGTTTTCAGCCTCCCCGGGGACTTGACTCAATGGTACTTCAAATAGATTTTTAAAACAATTTAGCATCATTTGTCCTCAACATTGATTTGGTTTTGAGTATTTACCTATATGCCCCCTAATAGACCTCTGTTTTACACGTGCTTTGATGTGTGTTGTCCTCTTTGGAACAAACAGGTAATTCATTATCTGTAGAAATCAATGTTCATCAAACACGAGCTTCCTTTTACACATAAGAGCACATGAGTGTCCTCCCCCTTGGTAGGCTTTTGTGACCACCACCTCCATAAGCCAGCCTGTGTGAGCCTCTGGATGCTCTGGCCTCTGCCTGAACTCCCTGGAGAGGGGAGGGGTCCAGACAGCCCCTCCTTCTCCAGTATCTCTAAACATAATCACACTCCCATTTTTTACCCTATAAAGATGGGGTCCTCTGCCATGCTGAGTATACTTACAAGGTTGCAAGCCAACTACTAAACCCCAGGACACACACAGGATGTTTAAGATCTGCTTATAGATTATAAACCAGAGAGCCAATACGCTATGTGTGCTCACTCATACACTCACACGCATGTGCACTGTGCATGCAGTCCTGGGTCATCCCAGAATCTAGAGGCCGAGATTTCATGGGAGAGGTGGCCGCTTCCCTGAACTCCAGGCATGTTAACTAATAGTACAGGCAGTAGAGTCCCTGTCCATACAGATGCTTCAGTTAGAACTCATTTGCATAATGTTTAAGTGCTGGATAAATTCTGAATGTTGAGGATTGGCAGAATAGTGGAAGGAGGGGCTGGGGGAGATGGCTCAGTGGAATAAGTGCTTCCCTGGCAAGCGCAAGGGCCTGAGTTCAATCCCGGGTTCTCAAAAGAAAAAAAAAAAAAAAATGAACAGTGGAAGCAATAATAGAGATGAATTTAAAATACATAAACTCTAACCCTGGCTCTCCCATTTTTAGAACATGATTTGACTTTCCTAAATCTTCATTTGTAAAATAAAGTAAATATACCTACCTTCTACATTTGAGTAAATTAAATGGAAAAGCAATGTGTCCATTCTCTGTAAATATTAAATTGCTTTATTCATATAACTCCTGAGTGGTTCTGTAGCATATGCTAGGAAAAGGCCCACTGGTAGGTCAGGAGTTGCTCTGCTCTGAAGGGCTGTAGCTGCTGATGGAGAAGCAGACTCACCCAGCACAATGGCTCCGTGTTACAAGCAAGGAACCAGCCCTGACATAGAAGGATCCCCCAGAGTCCCTGCTTTACGTTGGAGAAAGCACAAGGGCACCATATATCACTACAGAATCAAACAGGGTAGCCCATCCTATGAGTGCTTTTAGTTGAGGGACACTGTGCTCCAAATTGCATTTTAACAAGAACTTCCTGAGGACTGCATGGGAGTGGACAGAGGGTGAGCAAGAGAGTGTGCAGGAAGCTGGCCTAAGGTGGAAAGACCATAGAAATTTGTATTATAAATTTTGGGGATCCGTGGGGAGGAGAAATCAAGATAAAATGAGGGCAAACGGAAGTGGAGATCAGCACAGAAGTGTCGCGCGCACCCTCACCAGCAAGGAAGATGCGACCACTGGTTGTTCTCTCTGCAGTTTATTCAGCCTTTAACAATGTTCTTCCTAGCCGGGCGTGGTGGCGCATGCCTGTAATCCCAGCACTAAGGAGGCTGAGGCAGGAGGATTGTTGTGAGTTTGAGACCAGCCTGAGCTACAAAGTGAGCTTAAGGCCAGCCTGAACTGCACAGTGAGACCCTGTCTCAAAAAGACAAAAAAAAAAAAAAAAACAAAAACAATGTTCTTCCTAGGTAGTGGCCCCGAAGGGAAGCCCGCTCATAGCTAAATACCTTCGGGCATCCAATCCCGAAGCACCACGTGAGCATTGTCTATAGGTCCAGGTACGCGGAAGCAAGCCACTGTCCTGTCTCGTTGCCTAATATGGAGTTGTTATCCACAGAGAGCTCTCACCCCCGAGGGGGTGGAAGGCAGAAACCGGCGCCATCTTTAAGGCGCGGTTGCAAGCAGCTCTCTACACAGAAGGAAGGCACGTGGCCCTCTCTCCAGCCAGGAGTTCCCCAATTCCACATCCACACAGCTCTAGCCAAGCTCTAATCGCATAGCTCTAGCCACACAGTTCTAGCCAAGCTCCCAGCGCTTGCTGCTTCCCGCGGGAGTGGCCTGCATGCGGGGGTCTGCCCTGCGGTCTTGACCACTGAGACCCTTCACGTGTGGTGCCTCCCTGCTCCTGCGGGGCAGGTCCTTGTGGTTTCTCTTTCACATGACTGAAGTGTTCAGAAAGCTGGCCGGCATGTCTTAGGCGTGAGTGTCCTGCTCGGCTTTCCTCCCCAGGCCAAGGACACTGGCTTTATGGCTGTTTTCTTTTTTGCACTTTACTGCCCACAGAAAGCAAGAAGCGCTGGTGGCAAAGAAAGAAGTCACATTTAGCAACAGAGTGGCAGAGGGAAAACACTACTGAGGATGAAAACAATTTAATCTTGAATTTCGGATTTTGTAGGAAAATGCAAAGTTGGGCAGATGGATATACAACAACAAATGCAAACTTTAGAATAATTAGAAGAATTATCAAAATTACACACCTGCCAGAATGTCTATTTACCTTCAGAAAGAAATATTATGTTACTAAATGTGCAAAACTTGGCTTTTACAGTGAATCATTTGTTTGACAAGTATTTATTGAGTGCCTACAAATGTAAACTAGACAAATCCTTTCAATCTGCTCCTAATTACCTTTCCTAAGCTTGAACCAGAGCCAAAAGGCTCTCTGTCTCTGTCTCTCTGTCTCTCTGTCTCTCTCTCTGTCTCTCTCTCTCTGTCTCTCTCTCTCTGTCTCTCTCTCTCTCTCTCTCTCTCTCCCTCCCCCTTTCTTTTTCCTTTCCCTATGTTTATTTTTTGGATATATTGCTTTTATATATTTTCCCCTCTTGAAAATATTCAGCTTGCTTTTCTTACTTAGAAGAGACGCTCCAGAGTCAAGAGATGATGTACACGTACGCTGAGGGTTTCTTCAGGCGGATGCCATTGCCTAGTTCCTCTGATTTTTTTTTTTTCCTCTCCTTTGGCCTCCTCCCCACTGAAAGATCTTCAGTCCTGCCCTTTTTTTCTTTGGTTGGAGAGACTTGGAAAGGAGGAGGGGTAGTTTTATTTGGGAGAGGTATCAAAGAAGGGGAAATTCTTTAGAATACCTGCTGTGAACGTGCAATGTGCCAGCCGCACCCACAGCCTGGCTGTGTGACTCGCCCAGCGTTGTGACCACAGCCGCACTAGCTTCTTCTCTGTGCTTCAGAGCACTCAGCAGTGAGGCCCAGGCGCCTTAAGCGGGCACTTCTCCTCGGGTGGGTGTGGAGACTGACAGTAGGTGACATGACAGTAACCCTGAAGGAAAGGGATGGTGGTTTACACTTTAATAAAAGCTGGCAAGGGCAGAGACTGTCCCAAAAATCAGTGTCCTCTTTTTCCAAATCCAACTCTGTGCTCGCCACCCCAGTGTCTGTGTGAGTGGGATCCACTCACCCTGAGAGTGAGGCTCCCTTCAGAGCTCTGAGTGCCTGCGGGTCACGCACCCAGTTTCAGTGTTCTCCTTCTCTATTCTTGGTCACTCTCCTTGTCATCACACTGTTCTACTTTTTTTTCTTTTTTTATACATTCAAAATTCGAATTGTTTCCACCTTAAGTTCCACTCAATTAAAACTACCACAGGGTGAATTTCCCTGTGGAGAAGCAATTTACTCAGTTCATACAGGCAGAGGAGCGCGAGGTGAAAATACTTGCACAACTGTGCAAGCAGAAGGTGTGCACTCATGAGCACACACGTGGGTCGATTTCTCACTCCCTCTTAAGGGCTCATTCACTAACCAATGGTTCCAGCAACCCAGAGAATTCTTTTTTACTTGGCATCTTTGCAAAAGTATTGAAAGGAAAGAAGGAACCACGTCATGTGCCAGTGACATCAATAGGACAGGACACCATCCACCAGCAGCAACCAGTCAGGCAGGAGCTAATGAGATGCTCCAGCACCTGAAATCACAGGCAGTTCCATCAGTTAACCTTGAGTTTCTGTCTTCACAGTTAGTGGATCCTTCCTGCTCTCAGTGTCCGGGTGCTGTTAGCATGGAAGCCCTGGCTGGGGGGCAGCCAGAGCAATTTAGGGTACACACACATGGCAAGAAAGGCCATGGAAGGCAGTAGCAAGCACAGGGCTGCCCGAGGGGGCAGCAGGAAGGCAGAGCGTGGAACAGGAGACCAGGCTGCGGTGGGGCTTGCTGACTTGTACAGCTGCAAGAGGGAGGAAAGCCAAGCCTGAGCCTCGTTCACCAGAGACAAACTGTGCAGGGTTCGTGGCACATCAGAGACTATGTACCACATGTGGAATAAAATCTGATGCAGGATACTACACGACATCAACATCATGAAAATCGGGGATTTTGCTCAACTTAATGGGGCTACATCATAATTGCAATCATTTCATGTGCAGGACTAGAGGGTTGCAATGTGGCCTTAAGGAGCCGGGACTATTCCCATACTGTTCCCTCTGTGACCCGAACGACTTCTGCATGTGCTGTTTCCGTTCACGCCGCAGGTCTATTGCCTCCACCTCCATGTGGATCTGCGTGCTTCTGTGTGTGCTTTGCTTCACTTTTGCAAACATCAACGTTCTACTGCTGGCAGCCATGGTATTGCCAAAGACTCCCAACTTGGAACATTTGTCTTTTTGTAAGTGAAACATTTCTACTTTGTGACTAAACTTCGTCACTCCAACTTGCTGGGCCGTCTGTTCTCACACTCATCTTGTGGTATCACAAAGCGTGGAGACGATTCTATGGTCTCAAATTCCAAAGTCTGTGAGGCCACAGATGATGCTTCCTGCCCAAACCCCAGCCAAACTCTGGAGAGCCCCCTCTGTCCTGCTCTCTAGGCTATGAAGCCTTGAGGTATCACTACCATCACTTCAGAGCTCAAAGCCACACCTAAGCTATCCCTGGCCTGTCAAAATGCCTGCTTCAAGAAACTCAAGACTCCCTACGAGTTTTCTGTTTGAGGCAGGAGCCCCAGGTCAGGGCATGAGCCTGACTTAAGTGCCCATTAGCAAGCAGTTCTGGCCTGGGCTAAGCAAGGTGAGGTCTGAATCCCCCCATGGAAGGAACCTTTTTCCTGGGAGGACTGAACTGTGGAGTATGAGTTTGCAATGTGCACTCTCCAGGTGGCTGGTCCTACAGTGTGTTGCGTGCCCTCAGGAAGGTCCTCCTGATCCCTGGGAGTGCAAAAGGCAAGTGCTAAATGACTCATGTGTGCTTATGTGTTGGCTTACTGAAGCCTAGAAGCTGAACTCTACCCATATTTAATGTTTAGTGCCCATTAGCAAGCCAAGACAGAAGCACCTGGCCCCTCTGCCTGTTTTCCCTTCCCTGACTTCCCTGAGTTGGCTCATACCTCCTACTGGTCTCCTGGTCATGAATCAAACTGAGTTAGGTTCTTTCTGGATTCTCCTATTCTGCAATGTTCTGTTCATGACTAAAATCTGTCCTCACCACTTAAATGAATGTATGGCTTTGTTTATCCTTGAGCCTGTAGCTTCACAGTAGTGTGTCACAACAGAAGAACAGCAAACAAACACAGAGGTGGGTGCCATCAGACCCTGTGTCACGTGAGACTTCTAAGGAAAGAGAACTTCCTGGAATCACTGAATTAGGATGGCAGCATGGACCTGAACATTAAATATGGGTAGAGTTCAGCTTCTAGGCTTCAGTAAGCCAACACATAAGCACACATGAGTCATTTAGCATTTGCCTTTTGCACTCCCAGGGATCAGCAGGACCTTCCTGAGGGCACGCAACACACTGTAGGACCAGCCACCTGGAGAGTGCACATTGCAAACTCACACTCCACAGTTCAGGCCTCCCAGGAAAAAGGTTCCTTCCATGGGGGGATTCAGACCTCACCTTGCTTAGCCCAGGCCAGAACTGCTGGCTCCCATGTAGGCCTGGCCCCATCTCTACAGATGGCGTTCCCATTGACAGGCAGGCCTTCTCAGATCCCCTGGCACAGTGCCCAGGAGATGAAAAATGCAAGCAGGACAGATTCAAGCCACTCTTGTCTTCTTAAAATAAGCAATTCATTTTTCAGGGAGTAAGAGCTATTTTTAATAGCATTAGCAACTTGGCAGCTGTTTCCAAAATGGCCTCACAATTCTAAGAAGCTGTGATTCATCCCAGGCCTGGCAAGAGCCTGGGGACATGGAAATTCCACTGGGAGTTATAAATGTCACTTTTTATGTCTGGAGCTCCAAAGTCCTCTGGAAAGCCAAAAGTGAGCATCTGCAAATTCCAGGACAATAGGAAGCAAGGGCCAGCGGTTAGCCACTCGTGGGTTGAGCCTGCAGGTTTCCCAGTGTGGAATCACAGGCACCCGCAGCAGGGACCGCCCAGACCCTGAGTCCATCCCCAGGTGCCAGATGCAGTCGCCCCCTTACAGCTGCTCTCTCACAGATACTGGGTTGCATATTTTCTTATCCCATTTTTTATTTTCTTTTATTTTTAAGCTATATACAGAAAATAAAGACTGTGATGGGGGGCTTTTGAATGTTTAAACTTTTTATTTGCTTTTAGTTGTGGATATAAAATATTTCAAAGAAAACAAAAGTGTAGATAATATAAAAGAAAAATCCTCTGGCCAAAACACATTTTCTTCCCTGCATTAGTTGATTACTCCTTTGGTTTATCTCATTTCACTCTTTATGCATACATTTCTAATGTCATACTTGGGTGAGGTGAGGTAGTCATTGTTACTACGTTGTAAGATACACTTCCAGAAATTTTCCAAGCAGACATATTTTCATGTGCATTCTTTTTATTTGGTTTTGGTGCATTTGTTTGTTTCTGGTGAAGTTGTTCTATCTATATTGATCACTTGTCTGCCCACACTGACACAACTGCCTTTATAATGGCAAACATCCTCACCTGCGTGATCTGAGCATGTTAGTAAACTTCTACCAAGAAGGTCACAGATTTGGACCCAGTGTAGGCAGCCTGGGGACTTAGTGAGATCTGTGTCAAAAAAAGAAAAGAAAAAGGTCTAGGGGTGTAGCTTAGTGCAAAGGCCCTGGCCCAACTGCCAGCGTCAAGAAAATAAAATGCCATCACAGGTGAGGAGGCACCTGGGCCGTCTCCTGCCCAACCCCTGAGAGGCTCCTTCGCACCGACAGTGCCTCTGCCACCGCATTGCCAAAGCCGGCGACAGCCTGGCCCCAGCCGCAGGGGCACCGTGGCCACCACTAGCTCACAAGAAGAAGGTATTGGACAGTGTGATTATTCTGATCTTTTGTTTTTGTGCATTTCTTCTCTAACTTTTATGAGGCTTTGCAGAAATTTAAGAAAGGCAACCAGAGTAAATTGTGAGCCCATTGTCAGTCTTCAGAGAGAGGTGGAGGCAGCTGGAGCTCCTGCCTGCCCTCGGCAGGCTGGATTTGGGTGCTCACTTCCCCATCTGTCCTGGGGAGCTGTGGCTGAATACCCTGAGCTGGTTTTTCTTTGTTAGTACAACTTTCTCCCTAAATAAATATAGACACGAAGTCTTGATTTCTTCTTCCTGCTTCCAAACCCACATTTCCACCTCATGGTCAAAGAAATAAATGGTGTAAAGTGAGCCGGAAAACAAATTATGAATGTCCTCCAGCTGCTGCCTGATGGAAACCAGCAAATCCAATTTTAAATAAAGCAAGGAAAGCTGTTTTTAGAGGTAACTAAATAGAAACAGAGCTCTGTTGATGGGATTGTCACTGTCTAAAGCCTCAAGCTTTCCTGCACAACCTTTTGAATGGCACGTGACAGAGATACAACACCTCGGGGCCGGAGAACAGCCAGGCTGGGGCAGCCTCGGCGTGGAGCTGGCTGGTAGCAGGTGGGTGCGTGCCAGAGTCGAGACGGAGCTGCCCAGCGACCCAGCGTCCCCACAAATGCCGTCAATGCTGCCAGTCAGACTTTACAGGTAATGCCCAGGCTTGCATTCAAGTGTGTTTTGCCAAAACAGAGCACTTGAAGTAGCTGTCGCTTTATTAAAATCAACTTAGGAGGGGTATTTATGAGAGAGAGCTTCTCAGCCCATTGCACAGTGCGATTTCCACACAGCCTTTCTCAGAAGCTGTGTGGGCCAAGGCAATGCACAGTGACCTCGCGTCTCCATGCAGAGGATTTGCTGAGGCACTTGGATTTGTTCTCCTGCCACCAGTTTAATGCCTTACTATAAAGTTTTCTCAGATTATGGCCCTTCTTTCAGAAAAATAAACAACAATATAGTTTTTAAAAGTACAAAGCTATAGGAAATTACTGAGAAAAAAATGTTATTATTTTTAGTAATACTTATTTATTACTATGTAATAAGTAAGTATTTATTTATGTATTAGAAACTAAATCCAGAAATGATAAAGAAGATGGTTTCAAGGCCCACCAGTGTCCTGAGATCACTGACTGAGATCATCAGGCAGGATGAAGACAAAGCTCTGGGAAAGAACAGACCCAGTGTGGGGAGCCAGGAGGGCAGGGTCAGACACCTGTCCCCCTTAGCCACTCTCTTGCATGGGACACGTGGCCAGCCCCTCTGAAGCCCGGATATGAGCACTTTTATCCCAAACTAGACACCTGTCCTCCAAACGGAGTGAGCAGGAACTGGTAGGCAGTGAGGTGGACACAGGACAGATGGGCTTCTGAGGGAGCTGATGGCAGCGGCTGGTGGGAGGGAGACCACTCTCCTGGAGCATCCATCCTTCCTTTGGATCCTGTGGTAGAGCTGAGCCCAGAGACAACTGAACTGTCACAGTGCAATTTAAATAGAAGAGAAAGAGGAAGGCACCGCCAGCTTCTACCCTGACCTCAGTTTGTCCCATTTTGCAGGAACTCACACCACTCTGCCTAAGCAGCTAAGGGCATCTACAGACATTGGCTCACCGGCACATTCTACAATGCCTCATATTGGAGGAAGGTGTTGTAGAGCCGGAGTAGAAAGGCTGTAAAGTGACAGACTAGGTGCTTGTTATCTCACAGGATCACTTGAGCAAAGCAATCCACAAGGAAAACGGGTTCACATCAAAGCCCAGGACCGGACCAAGGCAGCAGTGGACACCACACATGGGAATGCTCTGTATCCATGTCAGCTCCATCATTGCCGTCCCCAACCTCACTCTGCCTCCAGCTTCCTGGTGGGAGATTCCAGCTCCACCCAACCTGCCTTCCTCACCCACTGTCCACACTAGCTCCTGCTGAGTGGGCTTTGCTTCTACTGCTCCTCCTAGGCCTGGCCCAGTGCCCCTGCTCCCCGGAAAACTAAGGACAACAGAGCTGAACCAAGGGCCTCTCCTTCCAGGGCACAGGAGGAGCAGTAAACATGGTCACCCTTCCAGGAAGCAAGTGCCCACACCCCAGTTCACAGCCCTCCCACAGGAGCTGCTGCAGCTGCTCTCCAGAGTGAGGGTGCATCTAGGAGCCAGAGCCCAATGAGCACCCAGACCGGCCACGAGAAGGTGGACTCATGGAGCCCACCGCACACCACCGTAATTCCCGCTCCCCT
This sequence comes from Ctenomys sociabilis, assembly GCA_004027165.1. Lineage (NCBI taxonomy): Eukaryota > Metazoa > Chordata > Mammalia > Rodentia > Ctenomyidae > Ctenomys > Ctenomys sociabilis. The sequence continues at coordinate 305,243 of PVKA01000043.1, forward strand.
CCTCGGCTTTCTCCCCTAATGAGGAAAACAGAGTTCATTTCCCACAGTGAGGCAGTGAGGCGTCAGGGACTCCTGCAGCTGAGTACTGAGAGGAAAGCTTAACTCCAGGTATTTCAGAGCTTGACATACCCATACCTGCACAACTGCAGGCCAGGGACTACAGATCTTTCCCTTCACTGCTGGCACGGTGACTGACTCTGTGGGACAGATCCTGGCACCTGGCTTTGTGGGTGCTCAGGAAGCCAGACAGGATGACAGTCTGTGTTCTAAATTGTGACAACAGGGCTGAGTATGTAGTTCAGTGGTGGAACACTAGCCTAGCATGCACATGGTTCTGGGTTCAATCCCCAGAACTACTACAATGTGAAGTAATGGTAATAACTTGTATTTAAGTATCTCTTTCAAGATTTTGTGCACATCTCAGAAAAATACGTTAATAATCATGTTTTAGTTTCTTTAACCTGAAGGAGTAATCCCTGCAGGTTAGATGATTCCTAGGGAAAGCTGACAATGTACATGTGAGCTTGCAAACCAGCTCGCTTAGAGCCCATATCTGGGCCCTCCTTGTGGGGCTCTCACACTCCAGGACTCAGTCTCTTGTCTTCAGATCCCTGTGCCCGGGTGCCAGCCAGCCAGAAGCAACTCCTCCTGTCCCCCAGAGCTGAACCTATTCACACCAACTCACCCTCAGCCTCATCACCCCACCTCAGGTGACATGCATGTATACAAAGTCCTGAAATACAACAGAAGTCTCTGGCCAAGCTGAAGAGGGGAATGGGCAGTTCTACAGCAGTAGCTGGAGACTTCAGAACACCACTCTCAATGATGGGTGCAGCATAGGGCAGCAAGATAGCTCAGTGGACTAAGTTCCTGCTTTGGCAAACACAGGGACAAGGGTTCAATCCCTGGTACCACAAACCATGCTGGCCCCAGCCCTGGGGCCCAGTGACCTAGTTTGGGCATGGTTGCATATAACTGTAATCCTAGCACTGGGGAGGCTGAAAACAGGAGGATCACAGTGAGTCTGAGCTGTGTAGTGAAACTCTGTGCCAAATACACAAAAGGAAATTAATAATAATAATAGGTAGAGCGTGAAATCGATAAGGAGATAGAGAATTTCAAAACCAGTATAAGCCAATCAGAAAGATACATAGAAAACATTGCTGACCAAGGAGATTATGGAGCCACAGAGGAATGGGATCGATGATCTATAGTGTGCCTGGGAAAAGTCACATGGAGAGAAAACTTTCTTATGGGCTTTCACAGAGAGCAAACTGGTCAAGCAATGGCCATGACTCATCCACATGGGCTGACATTGACAAAGGATCTACAAAGTGTGGTACAGGGTTACAGGATAAACCCTGAGGAGACTAACTGACTTCATCAGATACAAAAGTTATATTTTTTTGTTATATAGGTCTTGCTTTATCTCAGCCTTAACCATCCATCAGAAAAGTATAAAAACAAGGTATATAAAATAAAGTCATAATAATATGCTGAGCTGTAAATGGCTCTAGTCAACAACTTCTTCAGATAACCCACTACTATTATGGACTGCTGGGCTGTGTTGGATTGTTTTGCTGAGTTCAGGCACCTATGATAATTGAATGACAATAGAATACCCATCTCTGACAGGACTAAATTAAAAAAAGGGGATACAAAGGAAGGACCATTCTGTGTTTGTATAAACAGAACAGTTAGGGTAAATATGCAGTACTTTCACATAATTCTATGAGACGAAAGATTTGTACTAATAGTACTTGGACAGGCTATCCTGTCTGCTTCTTGTACTATGAATAACCACTAGGAAGATAACAATGTAAAAAGTATTAATTATTGAAATTGTCCTATAAATCATCTTCGAAAAAAAGATAGGTATAAAGTTACATTGTCTTAATTCATTGAATTGAGGCATCTGCTCTAATAGTGTTTGTAAATAGAGTATCATGTATGCACCTTACACAACAAAAAACCACTATGAAAACAATATGCAATGTATTAATTATTGAATCTATTCTACTTGATTTGAAACTGTCTCATTGCTATTTGTTCTTCAATAAAATTATGGAAAATAAAAAAAACTTTACACCCAAAAATAGAAAAGCATGCATTCTTCCCAAGTGCACAGAGAAAGTTCTCTAGGACAGATCATGCATGAGATGCAGCTTGGTTCTCACAAATTTAGAACTGAAATCAAAATATCTCCTCTGGCTGTAGGGAAATGAAGCTAAAAATGAACAGCAGAAGGAAAACTGGAAATTCACAATGCAAATGTAAATTAGACAGCACACTTTTAAGTAGCAATGAGCCAGAGAGGAAATAAGTTAGAAAATAGGTAGAAACAAATGAAAAGAAAAACATGCATTCTAAAGTCTACCAGAGACCACAAAGGTCGATTTCAGAAGAAAAGTTATGACAGGTAAATGCCTGTGCTAACATGGTTAAAAAAAAAAGGAAGGCAAAACAGAAATAAACCCACTCATATCAATAAGGGAACTGTATATCTTAAGAAATTTTGCTACCTTCTTCACAGAACTAGAAAAGCTATTCCTCAAATCCATATGGTATTTTAAAGTTTATGTAACAATCAAAATAATTTGAAAAAGAAAAGAAAAAGATTTTCTTTTTCCAATTTTAAAACTTAGCATAAAGCTATAGTTATCAAAATTATAGTGGTAGTGATATAAGGACAGGCATGTAGGACATTAGAAATCAATCAAGAGCCCAGAAGTCAGCCTTTATATCCATGAGTAACTAATTTTCAACAAATGTGTACAAACTATTCCAGGGCCAGGGGTCTTCAGTAAACGATGCTTTAATAGCTGCATAAGAACTAAATGAACGCACATGCAAAAGAATGCATTTGAACTTCCACTTCACATCTCTTCACACAAACCGTAATTCAGTTTATAAGCATCACACCTGTGACCATGAAATCTTAGGAGAAACCATAGGGTAAAGTCCTCATGACCGCAAATTTGTCAATGGATCCTCAAATACAACATCCAGAGCACAAACCATCAAAGAACTGGACTTCATTAAGTAAAACTTTTGTGCACCAATAAACATTATCAAGATAGAAGAAATGCATCATAAAGAACGGGAGAAAATGTTTGCAAATTACACATTTTATAAGAGTTTAACATCTATAATATATGAAGAATTCCCACAGCTTACAGGCAAAAAAAAATCCAATTTTTAAAAAATGAGTAATGGACAGAAATAGATATTTTTCCAAAGAAGATGTAGAAATGGCCAAGAAATATACAAAAAGATGCTTGACACTATTAGTCATTAAGAAATGCACGAATTAAAGCCATAGTGGGATACAACTTCTTACAAAGTACGATTGTTTAAGTAAAACAAAACAGAACAAACAAGAATGTTGGCAAGAATGTAGAGGAATTGGAGCCCTTGTATATTGCTAGTGAAAATATAAAATGTTACAGTAGCCATGGAAAATTTAGTGGTTGGTGACTCAAAAAGTTAAACACATTGCCACACAACCACAATATTCTCCTCACAGGTATAGCTCAAGGAATTGAAATAAGGGCACTAACATTTGTTCTAAGCACAAGTGCTATACGTAAGCCTATGTTGTACAACACCACAATTCACAATAGCCAAAAAACAGAGTGGTCCAAATGTGCAAGGGTTCAATAAAGAAACTGTAGTATATTCACACAATGGCATATTATTTGGCCATAAATGGAATGGGGTACTAATGCTTACCAACAAGATAGATGATTAGAAAAATACTATGTTAATTAGAAGTAAGCATCACAGTTTTAAGTTCACATGTTGCGTGACTGCATTTACATAAAATATCTAGTATAGATGTATTCTAAGGAACGAAAGGCAGATTGGCAGTTGCTAGAGATTAGGTAGCTCAAAGAATTGGATGAAGGGGGCTGGAGAGATGGCTCAGTGGAATACGCACTTCCCTGGCAAGTGCAAAGGTCTGAGTTCAATCCCCGGTTCCGCCAAAAAAAAAAAAAAAAAAACAAAGAATTGGATGAAATTTCTTATTGTCACCTTAAAGTGATGGCAGTGTGTGGAAAGAGATGTGGCCATTTCATAATTTTGTAAATATATAAAAAGCCACTGAATTGTTCACTTTACAATGATTCATTTTACATGACTTTCCTCTCAATTTTTCTAGGAAAAGAAAAATGCTCCTCTTCTGAAATGCTTATTTTAAAACCAACTGTACATTTGGCTCTAGCCAATCTATGAAAAAGTCGATAATCTCTCATTAGCTAGCTAATGTTAACCTCTATTTAGTCAATGTGGACAGTATCCGATGATATTCAGAGAATACATTTTTCCTGATGTCATTTGAGACCCCAGATAATAATTCTGCTCATCAGAGATCTCTGATTATCTGACCTCTGCTGCCCATCCAGCTTCTCTGTTTTTGACCATCAATTGGGTCTAACTTAGACACAGAGTAAGCACAATCTGTGAACCTGAAAACAATGATGTAAAATGAGGGCAACCCACTACCGCATGCCCTTTTATTTCGGGCGAATGTCTCTTACAAGCGCACTTAGTGTTTTTGTCTTCCTGGATGTCTTCTCTAAACTTCCGAGTATGAAAATATGTTTGCTGCATATTTCAACACAGAGAGGCCATCATGTTGTAGTAACTGAGATAACGTGAAGAAATACGAGTCACGGGGGGCACTGGAGCAGACGCAGAGCTCAGGTCTCGGCCTTATCTCGTGTGAGTCTGAACTTGTGACCCATTCCTCTGTGTGCCTTGCGAGTTACACTGATGGAACGGCCAAGCCAGGCACGAGTTAGATCCTTTCCAATGATTACTCTTCAATCTCTTTATGACACAACTGGTACACTCTAATGGTTTCCCTGGCAAATGTCATAATTGAATTCAAAAATGGTGAGAAAAAAATCTGGCCTGGTAGCCAAAAATCTAGCTCCCAATTGTGTTGTAGTGGACAACTACAAGAGCAGAGCTTTCTTAAAAAGTGGCAGTAAACAAAAATGTGCAGAAAATTGCCCAAACTTCTCACCTTCAGTTGTTAATAGATAATAATAAAAATAGCCATTTGTTAAAGAGTCACAAAGTACTAAGCCCTTGATCAAATGATTTGTTCAGTATGATTCTATTTTATAAGGAAATAAAGAGATCAATTATCATGCTTGTAGAGGGTAGATCTAGAATTTGAGCCACGGTCTATCTGGCCCCCAGACTGGTTGCTTAACTGTCATCTTGTTCCAGAGCTTCTCAGAACACAATGTGGAGTCTTACTCATAGTTCCCAGAGAGATCAATAATCGGAGAGCAAGAGATTTCTTTTTCTCCAATATCAATTTGATTCAATAAAAGAACAAGTTATGCAACTAATTAAAATGCTTAAAATATCTCCAAGGTTCCTTACCAAGTTCCTAACTACTAGTTCTGTAGTAGACTAGCTACTAGTTTCGTAGTAGACTATGACTAGTCTATTTGGGTTTTGTCCAGTTTTGGTTTTATCAAGGCATCTGGTTTTGAAATTTCCATGCACTATTTCTTCAAGCCAAACCTTTTCAATTTCAGATACACAGTCCTACAATACCTCAGGCAGTTGAAAGGAAAGTGGTTTGCTAGCTTAAAGCCAGCCTGAACTGCATAGCGAGACCCTGTCTCAAAAAGACAAAAAAAAAAAAAAAAAAAAAAAAAAAAGATTTTGGCTTTTGATGTAATATGAGGACATCTTATTCACTGGCCTACCTCAGAACTGGTAAAGAGCAACCTTCACATTGAGCCTAACATTTCATTATGAGAGCCATTGGAAGGTAGTCTAGTTCTCAGTTCAATTCAATTGAAGTCCAATCAGACAAATTAAGTAACCATTCACTGTGTGCCAATGTGGTCTGGCATCACACAAGACACAGTGAAGATAAGCTCCTTGTTTTCTAAGAACTCCAAGGCAATAAGTTAACACAAACACTTTCCTGGGATAGGAGGCCAAGGCAGAGGCTCAACCAAGAAGAAAGGCAAGATCTCAAGAGAAGGTTCTCATGCAGCTAAATTTGTGTGAAAAGTCTGTTCTTGGACAGGTAGGACACCAATGAGAGGAAACAATGTACACAGAGGCAAGGGCAACTCCTATGACAGCAGGCTCATTCAGAAGACTGAATGTGGAGTGGAGAAGATCCTGACCTTGTTCTGAGCCTGTAGAGTTGAGCTGCCTTCCTGCACTCCGTATCTTCACCCACCTGCAGTCTCCTCACAGTTAAACCAATCAATGGTAGATCCTGTCCACCCACGCCTTAAGATGGACCATTGTAGCCATAGGCTCCTGACAAGTGGCTGGGAAGACTGTGAAAAACTCCATTCTATTTTTGTCTGACTAGGTAAGATAACAAGTCTTTCCTAACAAGAGTTATTTCTGTTGGACAGTTCTCTGTTTTTAAAATTCAGGCCAGATCATGCCTCTTGCTTTGGAGTTAGGTCAAATAAACTCATTCTCCTTTCCAGGCCATTTTATTTCTAAAATCTCCCTCTGTATTGAATTTGAACCTGAGTGGAAGCTGTTTCTGAGATTATCTTGTCATGGTTGACAATGCCCTAGTGCCCTGTCTCTTGATGTTGGCTGGTTTATAGGATTTACTGCCAGGTTTGGAAGCTAACTTTCTGGCCTCTTGTCTTTGAATGTTCTTCTAGAGAAAGTGGAGAAGAAAAGGAACCCAAGGAGGGAAAAAATGAATAGGCTATTCATTTCAATGTGCTTAGCCTGATATCAAATAAATGCATATGGGGGATTACATATAAACAGAAACATCTCTGCCATCTGTCTGAAGCTGTTCCGATATAATTACATCACCCTGCACCTATGGCTAAGTGTTGATCCAGATACTCAGTGATGAGAGCTGTACCCTGCAGGGATGTCACAGCCCATCCTCAGCTTCCTGCCTCCTGACCACTTACCAACATTGGATCAACAGGATTAGCAGAGAATCTAAAGCTTTGGCTAGATAAACAGTCTCTGAGTTTGAAAATTAAATTTGTCACTAAGGATGCCTCCAACCAGCAGCCCAAATAGTTTCAAGATTACTTTCTCAAAGTAATAGCAATCAAATTTAGTCTAAAAGGGAAAAAAACAGGAAAGTTTTAGTGAAAGAGAGTGTGTGACAAGGAACGGCATTCACGGAATTCAGCCTCTCAGTGTCCAAGGTCCTCCCCTGCGGTGCTGGGAGAAGACAGCTCTCTGTGCAGGCTTCAAGGCCCCACTCAAAGTGAGGGCAGGAGAAACAGGCTCCTCTGCTTTTACCTAGAAGAGAAGTCCATTTTTTCTATTTCCACACTTCTGGAGTTACTTGTCTGTGTGGAGTCTATGGGGCCCCCCAGGTGTCCCACAGAAACTGGACAAGTAGGAAGACGAGGCCTGGAACCTTCCAGCCCTTCTCCCCCACCATTGTCACTCAGTCCCTGGCTTCTCACTGGTGACCACGAGTGCTATATCCCAGTCACCTCTTCACCAACAGTGGACTTCTCTGACCTATTCTTTCTGTGTGGCATTGCTGGTGCTGGACCAACAAAAGCCATGGGGAAAAATCTCAGCCCCTCAGGAGCCCCAGAACTGAGTCCTTGGCTTTCATGACAATGGTGGCTGCCTTTTCCTTTCTATAATCACAAGCCCTGCTAGGTCTGGAGTTGATGGCAAAGGCTATACTCTCTCACTGCCACTAGGTCTCTGGTTCTTGTCCATAGGGCTCTGCAGCAAATAGAAGGAACTCACAGCTGGGCCTGGGGACACAAGTCAAGCAGACGGTCAAGAGGACAAGTAGCAAGGAGGAATGTTCCCAGACTACTCACTTCCTGCTCCTCCACTCCTACTCCATTCTCTGCTCTATGCCAATTGTAGACACCCTTGGTGATGTAGTAGGCCAGAGTCAGCACTTCTTCTCAATGCCAACACCCCTTACTCTGTAGGACAACAGGCGGGGGATACATGGAGTGCTGCTCAGGTTCATGATGGTCAGAGAACAGCAGTCTGGGTGACACGGGGCAGCACTGGCACTGTTCCCTTAGTAGGGAAGGAAAGTGGTGTTGCATCATGAGAGAGAGACACAGCTCCAGGCTGCAGTTCTCAGCCTGGTGTTGAGAGACAGCTAAGTCTTATTCAGTCTTCTGGCTGAGTAGTTTCCGATGTCACATTTCCTGCAGCTAAACTTTCAGTCCACATGGTGTCCAGATGTACAGTGCTAAAGGGACATTTCTTGTTTGTTTTTAGAGGCCTTGGGTGGATTGGAAACCCCCTTCAATCCCAGGGTGTTATGTATTTGTATTCATCTATGAAAATGGGTGATGAAATGGGGGGGAGGGGCTGAGCTCAGAACCTCCAAAGCATTTAAGCTAGCTTAAGTAAAGAAATGAAGAAATGAGCCAGGCATGGTAGCACAGGCCTGTAATCCCAGCACTTGGGAGGCTGAGGCAGGAGGATTGTTGTGAGTTCAAGACCAGCCTGAGCTACAAAGTGAGCTTAAGTCCAGCCTGAACTGCATAGTGAGACCCTGTCTCAAAAAGACAAAAAAAAAAAAAAAGAAGAAGAAATGAGGAGACCAAGAAAATGTGGAAGGCCTGAAAGAAGACAGAGAACTAGGACAGAGCAAGGATGGATGTGGAGAGATAGGAGGCATCAGTGTCATGGGAGATGAAGAGAAATTTGTGTGTGTGTGTAATGCTGGAGAATTGAACCCAGAGCTAAAGCACGCTGGGCAAATTCCCTACCACGAAGTTACAACTCAGCTCCAAGAAAGTGTTCACTTATTTGAGAGGACTCAGCCTATAAAGAGACCTCAGCTGTGTTTTCCTGATGTTGACAGGGGAAATAGCAATAACAGCAATGTTCACAGCAGTCACTGGTACAGCCCCAGAATCCCTACCCTTGAAGGGTTTCAGTGCCAACTCCCTGCTAACCTCCAGCCCTATACCTACCTCTGCCCAAGCAGGGCTCAGGGTGATGATGAGCTTGTAGAAAAAGCCCAGGTTTTGAATCAGACAGACTGTGATCCAGATCGACTTTGTAACCTGGAGTGAATTATTACAGCCTGTTCTTTCTCAGGTTGCTCATCAGTAAAAAGGGGGAAAGCAGCAAGCACCCCACATTTCTGTGGGATGGATTAGAGGAAGCATGCACTAGCACTCAGGACAGTAGCTATTAATCTCTAACCTCTTTTGCACTAATAGAGATTTCTCTACTGGTACTCATGGTACAGTGAGCAGAAATGGCTGGCTGGGTGTATGGTCTTCTGACCCACAAATGAAAGAAAAATGGCTCAAAGGAAGGTTGCAGAAAATAAGATGCATATTGTGTGGAGAAGAAAGCTGATTTACGCTAGATCTTGAAGAGTTTGGAGAATTAGTTGAGACAGTTCCCATGAAGCTTTTACCATAGGGTCTGGTATCTTAAACACACGATCTTGATATATTTTCCCTCTCCTGCTCACATCATTAAGAGGGAATTCTGTCTTGTTTACCTCCTGGAAACACTCTCAGGCACACACCCCTGGCCTCACCCTTGTCTGTAATGCACAGCTACCTCCTAGGCTGCAGGCTGACCCCCCTCCTGCCAGGCTCCCTGCTTGCTCTCACCCTCCAGCCATTGATGCTCCACTCAGCCACCACAAGCCACACATTGTCTTTGCCCATAGCATTTCAATGGCTCTTGATTTAACTCAGGGTAAAGCTAAGAAGTTTAAAATCTCACAGAGGGAGCCTAACTTGGGTTTATGCCCATCGTCCCCTCCCTACTTCTCGGCTCTGTGACCTGTGGCACCCCCCTTCCTGCCCTGCTCACTCCACTGTCTACCTGGCAGTGGCTGCATCCTCCCTGTGGTCTCTGACCCCTTTGTCTTCAGGGCTTATTCCCACAGCACCTTCTCAGGTCGCCTAATGCTCCTGTGTCTGCACAGCTGCCCTGACTAGAGTCGCACTCTTGGTTCCCTTCACCATGAGCATCACCACACCCTAACAGACGAGGGACTCGAGGGACTCACTGACCCCTGCAGTGCTTGTCTCACAAACTCAGACACAGGCTTCTTGGGAGCACAGTTTGTTGTCATTTTGTTCCCTGTTGTGTCCTAAGAGCTAAACCAGTGCCAGCACATAATACATAAGGTTAATAAATATTTTCTAACTAAATTCGTTATTTTTTTGAGAAACTCAAGTTTGGGGAGTTGTGTTTAAAACAAAACACAACATTTTTTTGTTGTTGTTATTTTGTTTTGATAAATGTGATGAAGAAGAAAATGAAATGAACAACCTTAAAAAAATTTTCTTCCAGCTCTAGAAGTCCATTGAAATGTATTTATTGGTCTCCTCATTCATGCATTAAGGAAATATTTGCAGAGCACTTGTGAAATGCTGGGAATACCCCAAGAGTGAATGCAATAGAGCCAGAGAAACAGACCTGCAAGCCAGTCCCAGGGGCAGGGAGAGAGGCTCAGAGCATGATTAAGAGCAAGGAGAACAAGAAGTCCCAGAGTCTTCTGGAATGAGAGGGAGGGGCAGGGGCAGCAGCCTGGGAAGACTCCACGGTGAAGGCTCAGCTGAGGTTGGTGGCTGGAGGTAGCATAAGGACAGTGATGTAGAAGGTAAAAAGAATTTACCTACCCAAGGACCAGAGGAAAGATAAGAGTTCATTCTAACCAGAGTACATTGTCAAGAGCACAAAGGCCAAGCTTCCAAGACAGGAATCATGCCATGGGGGTGAGAGATTTGGATGTTTTATGACTTGAGGAAGTGGAAAAAGGGTGTAGGCAGCAAATGTGATTATGTAAAGAATGTCATTTTCCGTATCATCTGGTTTATTGTAGATCTTCTGAGAGCATCTGCACTGTGTCTACAGTGATGCTGCAGTTGGACAAGACCACCGCCACCCCCTCGTCCCCCAGAAGACCAGCCACAGGTGAGAAGGTTTATGTACTGACTTTAAAGAAGATGGGTTGTTGGGAGGACTGAATGGGTCTTACCTCAAAGGTTTTTTTTTTTTTTTTTTTTTTTTTTTT